>NEWO01000525.1:45414-81569 GCA_003013225.1 Phalaenopsis aphrodite | reverse complement strand
TTTAAGTTTGGTGGAGGGAAGAAAAAGATTAACTATTAGATGTTCTCAATTTAAATATTTTCAAAAATTATTAATATGATTTTATGTAGTGAATTTAATTCAGATAACTATATTTTGTAGATATTTAGATATTATGGTAGATTTAAAGGAATATTTTTTATAATGAAAATTAATTTTGTAGATTAAATATTTAGTATAAATGAATAAGACTATTGTTAACTATTTAAAATAAAGGAAACTATATTTTGAAGTATTAATAATCTTAGAAATTCATTTAAGAAGAAAAGATTGGGGCTTAATGATGTAAAAGCTATGAAGTATTTATAAGGTAAATGAATGCTTTGAGTTTCAAATTTAGGGAAAGAAAGGTGATGTTCAAAATCATTAAAGGCTATCTAGATATAGTAATCCTCACTTGAAAAAGGAAAAAGAAAGGATTGACAAAAATCCCTGAAAAGAAAAGAAAAATATATAGGATTGAAAGCAATCCAAATGAAAAGGAGAAAAGAAAAGAAAGAAAAAAAATATAAAAGTGAGGAGAAGCTTGAGGAGATGCCTGATCAAAAATTGGCTTCACTAAACCTACCTAAAGGGAAAACCTAAATACATTCCTGAACTTATATTTATGGATTAGCATCTTTTACTAGTAATGTTCTCATGAAGTTCCTATCATTTGAATATTCTAAGTGTCTTGATATTACAACATATAGTCATTCTTGAAATGAATAGAAAACTAGAACTCTTAAACTTGATGACTAGATAATCTTGTACCTACAGAGTTAATTTAATTACTTGAATTTTTTCTGAAAATCTCACTATGTTATTTACTTAAATCAAACTTATAGTATTTTTGAATTAAAACTTTACTACAATAGATCATAACTTTTATGTAGTACAAAAATTACTTAGACAAGTAATAGTTAAGTTTGGGGGATTTTGACCAAAGGAAAATATGTTGAGATTTTCATACCTATTTTGCATTATTTTTTATGATATTGCACTTTAAAGAAGGGTATTTTTGATGTTTTGTTGCAGGTATGTCGAATTACAGTCATTGGAGAAAAAAGATGAAAAAAGGAGCGAATTTGGAGCGAAAAAGACCAAAATATGAAGATTTGAACTAGGGGGCTGACTGCAAGCCCAACAGCGTTGACGGCAAGATTTTCCTGAGACTTCAGGTCAAATATTTTAGAAGGCCCGCGATGGCGCCCTCGAGGCCGCCGACGGTGAGATCAACAGTTATCTCAACAGGTGCATTGAATGTGGATGATTTTTGAAGGGATGCTTAGGAAACTCTTGGAAAAACTCTTCTACAACTTTAAAAGAAGATTTTGGCCAAAAATTGAGAGGAACAACATCCATGAGGTTCCAGTAGTGTGTAGAGAGTTTAATTTAGGGTTAGATTGTGAGGAATTCTTCGAGAGATTGTAAGAGTGGAGGGAAAGTGAGAGATTTCATCCTCCTTGTCGTTTCAAAGAAGAATTATGTGTGCTGTAAAGAAAGGAAGAAATTCAGAGGAACTTTGAGGAGTTACTTAGGGAGGAATTAGAGATAAGTGTTAATTACTTGTTGTAGTTTATATGAGTTTGCTTTTATATATAATTTCTGAGTTTTTTCGTGTCTTCATCATGAGTTTTGAGTAGTTTTCTTTGTCTTTCTCCTTGTTTTGAGATTTTGTGAAATGGTGATTTGAATTGGTTGAGCCTTGAAAATGTTAAAGAAGTTATGATGATCTTTTCACTTCGGTCTTAATTTACTTTCAATTTGGTCAATTGATTTGTTAAAATATGTTGAGTTTTACAACTAAAGTGAAGATTGCATCCAAGATTCAACGAGGTTAAAGCCCTTAGAAGTTGGGTGCAAATAAATAGAGAAATAAAATTATCGGGCGTAGAATTGGAAATTTTAAAGTGATAGACTAAAATCCTCAATTCAGTCCTATCGTTTGGGTGTTGAAGTGTAGATGTTAGCCCTCAGGCTAGGGGAACGTGCGAGCTATGAAGTGAGAGTTAGTATCCTCTTAGCCTAGTCGCAGATTTAGTAACCAAGCATAGAATTAGTCAATGTTCTTTATGCCCGGACCAAAGGGTAAAGAATAGGTATGCTCCTATTTGGCACAATTCAATTTGAATTGATTCACTTTATCCATTCACTTTAATTTCTTGACAAGGAGAAGGATGTTTTCTTATATATTGAATTTCACATTAGAAACTTTATTAGTAGAATTAGTTATTTAAGAGTTATTAAAATTACATATTTATTCTAATTTTCCATTAGTGACAGATAAGCAATTAGAACTATATTGTTGTGATTAAGTATTAATTTTTTAAAATCATAGTTCGTAGCCTCTAATATTACTCGTTGTGGGATCGATATCTAAGACTTCATTAGAGCCCTATATTACTTGAGCGATACGTATACTTGCATTAATAAGTGTGACTTTACCATTATTGAATATTTTATATATACATCTTTATCGAATCTATAACCGTTGTCAAGTTTTTGGTGTCGTTGCCGGGGAATTAAATCTTATAGTAGCAGTACTAAATTTTTGTATTTTTAAGCATATATAAAGTCGTTGTCACTACTATAATAAGGTTTTAAATACTACAATGAAGTTCATCTACAGTTGGGTTGGCATAATCTCTTAAAGGTCTAAACTCTTAATGAATTTCAGTATTTTGATTGTTTTGATTTGTCATTTCTGTAATTTTTTTTAGATTTTTCAAGATTTTTTATTTTTTTTAATTTTTCTGATTTTTGTAACAGTTCTCTGTAATTTAGAATCGTAGGACACTAGTTCTTCCGAACCTGAACTACGCATACAATAACCTAAAATAAAAATAAAATACACTAAATAAAATACAATAATTGTTAAAGTTTAAATAAGAATTTCTAAAAATTGAAATTTGCTTTTAAATTAATTAATTTTCCCGGCAACGGCGCCAAAAACTTGATCCCGACTGTTTATATGCAACAATATAACAATGTCTTCAATTACAATTTTCACTTATATTTCCTTACTCTGCAACAGAATTAAGAACTTGATCCTGAAGAAAATAAGAAGTTAAATCTTTAATTTATATATATTGAGATACTACGCAAGTATATGTATCATCATCAAGTAATATAGGACTTTTTGTTAAGACCTGAATATCGAACCAACGGGGAAATGCACAATATGCACCATTGAAGAGCAAACTTTCTATTTTAAATAGGCAATTACTTAAACTAGAGATGTATTCGCAGTAATTAAAATTCAAATCTTTTTGGTATTTTTGATATTTTACAATAATAATAATAAATTAAAAAGATAACTTGAGTTTATGTAAAAGAAAAGAACTGAATATGAAAATACTTTACTCCTTATCATGAATCAGTAATAAGTATAAAAATTATGTCGTGAAAGTATGCAAATTATGTTGTGTCAAAAAGGAGTAATTATATTCTTTACCCTTACTAGAGATTATATAAAGAACATTGGTTAATTTAAAGTTTGAATAGTTCTGAAGACCGGTTAGGCAGGGAAGATACTAGCTCTCACTCTAGAGTTCCCTCCATTCCCTCCACCTGGGGGCTAAAATCTCTTGTCAGAACCTAAAACAATAAACCAAGTTGGGGCTTTAACCTGTCACACTAAAGTCCTCTAACTCTACACCCTTCAATGATTATTTCCCTATTTATTTGCACTAAATCATATAAATTATATTCTCATTCATACAACCTCATGTGATTCTTTCCAATTGTTGACTGAGACAATACCATCCCGGTTCTTACATGTTCTCACAAAAAATTTTAACATATGGATAGGCCAAATAAAGAAGAAATGATGTTCATGGATTTAAATTATCACAACTTCTTCCAACATTAAAGATCATAACACTCCACAAATTCCTTCCAACACTTTAATTACTTATCATTTTAAGGAGAAAGATAAAGAAAACGACTCGGAATCTATGGATAAAACAAAACCACGCTTTAGTTTAAAAGTATAAATCATTCTCAAACCAACAAGAAGTCTCGCTTAAAATTAAAAGTAGCTCAAAACAAAAGATAAAAACTTATCTCAAATCCTCCACTAAACTCTTGAAGTTCCTTTGAATCTCTTCTCTTTTACAACACTCTTGACTCTCACAATAAAACTAAAAACAAAAAGGATAAAAGTAAATTTTGTGGTGCCTGAATCTCTCCACAAGATTCTTCATGATCTTCTCAAGACTCAGTACTTTTTCCCTCTTCAAGCACCCACTAAAAAATGTCTTAACTTTCTTCTTTTATAAATCTCCAAAAAGTGCCTTGGAAAGTCTTCAAAATGTGTCCAAATTCGATGTATTCTCCAAAGGATGCCTCTTTTGTCAAGTCTTTTAATAATATTTTCATTTATAGTGGTCATAACCACCCTCTTTAGCCAATAGGTGCCTCAAATGCCTCTTCAAAATTCGACCAAATGAAGAAAACCGCCAAATAACTGCCTCTAGCGCTTAAGCGTGGGGCCTCTGGCTCTTAGGCATGGCCTTCTCTGTTTAACCGGCGCTTAAACGCCGAATTTGGCGCTTAGGCGCCAAAACACTTTAGCACAATTTTCACCTCTTTGCTCCAAATTTGATATTTTTCACTCATTTTAGCATTTTTCACCTTTTTACTTGTACCTGAAAGAAAAACACACCAAATCCCAGTTCATTAAACTCATGTACAATGTTTGCCCCACAAATCTATTTTTCTCTATCTTTTCTTCTTCGGCACGCATATGATAAATTGAACTGGCCACCCAAAACTTAGTCAGTTCACCCCATAGGGTAGCCACCTCAGCCTTGAGAGCTTCCACATCCATCACCTAGACCCGGAGTGTTTCCATATCAGCAAAATTGGCCCGAAGGACCTCCACCTTAGCAACTTTGGTCAGAAGGACTACCATATCTTCATACACAACAGCCAACTCCTCCCAAAGATTATAAACTGTTGCTTTTGCTTTGTGGTTGACAGCCGGAGCAAGGGAGTTTACGGTCTTGTATTTGCGATGAACTAACGACCCATGAGACCCTGTGACTGTCAGTTCTCTATATCAACTGAAAGGGGTGTTAAAACGAGAGGAGGCACTAGATTAGATACATCTTTTTTTGCAACATGATAAAAAAACTAGTGTACTCCATTGACTCGATTTGGCTTTCCACCAATAGAGGTTGAGATTAAATGATGTCCACAGTATTCTTTGTAATAATTGATGATGTTACAAAGGTAAATGAGGAGGTCAGATGAAAAAAAACCACAGAGTTACCAATCAATCAGTCTATTTCCTATGTAAGGAAGCTCTTTGCAATGAGAGAAATAGTAGCACATTAAAATCTTTCTCAATCGGTGGCGAAGGAGGAACATCTTCTGCTAGTGAAGCCTCGGTTCGCATAGCTTCTCGGCTAAATAACAGAATGGTTCATTTGTTTTAGGAGGAGCATCACCTTGAGTGTTCTTTAGAGTTGGAGGTAGAAGCAGACTGAAGTCTAGTGGCGGAACTTGCATAACCGCCCCCGAGAGTTCTCCCTCTTGAGACGGTAATTCGTTCAGACGCTGATGAAGCGGTAGAGGGTCTAATACCTCTCCTCCCTTCCAACTTGTTAGAAGTGGTACTAAGTCAAATGATTCACCAACCTCTTCCACAAACGACATTTTTGCAGTTGGTTATTTAACTGTTTTATTGATTCAAATAGTCATTTTCTGCCGATTGTTTTTTTCTCATCTCCTCTCCTCTTCTTTGTCGGTTGTGTTTCTTCACCAACCATTTTCTTAAGGATTGAGCGAGAACTGTCAGGTTTCCTTATTATTTCGTCTTCTGTAGGGCGGGTTCTAAAATGGGAAGTCCAAAGGCCTTCGTAAGGCTTCCTCACGTACTGGCTTTTTGGCAACTTACATATTCATTCGCCTAAATGACTCACAAGAAGAAGATGCGAGAAATGAGAAAAAATAAAAACACTCTTTGCACTATATTTATATGAAAAGGGGCACGAAAATTAATTTTGTATAATTTAAGTTGATGTTTATTACTCATTATATAAACATTAATGTTATTTAGTTCTCTTATTCTTATGTTAGCGTCACTTTTTAAGAAGTAAGAGAATCGGGGAACTAATTATGAAAAATAAGAATGCATTTACACGAATCTCGAGGAGGTGATTGGGGACATAAATAATATGGATTTTCGCCATAAGATTTGTCGATCTCATAAGCCGATTGAAGGAAGAGAATGAATGACCCGAAAAATACTGCACGACCACGTAAGCACTTACTTTCCAAAGACTATCGTCATGAAACTGAGCAGTCGCCTAGGATGAGGTTCTTCAATATAGACACATAGACTGAAGTTAAGCGCTTGTCAGATTATGGTGATTCACCCTCTACTTAATGAAACAATTCTACCCAAAAATGATGTGTCTTTATATTTAGTCTCCACAGAATGCGCAATTGAAGATCATTAAGTATCCCAAAAGATGTTTGGTCTGGCGAGTGAATGGCTGATCGAACGAATTTCAAGCAACCAAAATGGGTAGTTACAAATGTAAAATAATGTTTAAGGCAGTTATAGAAATCTAGTGACACTAACAGTGGTTACGGGGTCACAAAACATGTAATTCAGTTACAAATGTGTAAATGTAATGACACATTAATTATAGTAATGTCCTTTTTTTTAAATGAGGACAACCATGTAATTTATCAGATCCTATCTATGAAATATAAATAGGAGGATTATTTCCAAGAATGAGGACTCCGGATGGAATTCTCATTAAAAATATGAAGTGTTCAGATTTTCTTTCTGTCTTCTTTTCTATGACTAACGTTCTATTCCTTGGATGTGATTTACAAGATAATTTATAGTCTAACACCTATCAAATAAAAAGTGTCACTATTTTAACTTAAAAAAATAAAATAATTCTCTTTTTTTTTTTTTGGCAAAGATAAGATGATGTAAATATAATAATTAAAAGTAAGTGTTAAATACTTAAATCACTGATGAATATTCTAATAAAAAAAATTTATAAAATAAAAATACTTCTTTTAACTTTATTTGATTACATTTTAGTTATGACAATTTTTAAAAATCTAGAGAATTAATTTTAATTTTTAAAATTATCAACCAACTTTAAAAATAAATAATCAGTCACCAATTTGCTGCCCAGAGCACATTTGCAGCTACGCAAACGCTAAAGACGAGCGCTGACCAGCATTGTTCCATTAATGACTTGAATAACTAATTATAGGATATAATATATTGAAAATTACTTAATTAAAAAAAATATCGCCGTCAGGATGGAAAAGGATTGGCTTCGTGGAAAATAAAAAAGAAGAAAGTGAGCAGGAAATCGCTTCCTCAACGAATCGTCTTCTCCGATTAAAAAACTTAAAAAGAGTAATCCTTCTATCCTTTCTTTTGCGATTTATTGGAGTTCAGCTTCGCTTGAAATTGTCTGTATTGCCTAATGTTCTTACTGTATACAGAGGGCTGCAGGCGGCAATTTTACCGGGGGTTTGGGGTATTGATTTGATCGCCTGTTGCGGAATTTCAGTTCTTTTGAGGTATCTTTGATGCGCTAATCTGATTTTTTTTTTTTTTTAAATTTGTGCTCGTTGGGTGCTTAGGAGGTCTTTTGGGTTTTGATTTTTCAGCGATTAATTTGATGACACTTTTTGAAATTTATCTATCTGGATGATTTGTCTTAAAATCTATTGATATAGGACTGGTTTTGATTCATTATTCGACGTTTTATGGAAACGATGCTCTTTTATTGAGTTAGATTCTGTCAAAGCCCACAGAACTTTGCCTCATTCTCATTGCTTCTATGGCATCTTATTCATCACTGACTCCATTGATCCCAAAGTTCCTTCAACAAAAAAAAAGGGAAAAATCTTGGCACTTTATCCTAATCATTTTTTTTTTTTGGGTATAAAGTAGTTGAAAATTAAAATAATCAGAACAATGATGCCTTTTTCTGATTTTTTATATTTTTGCAGATTGATGGAAGCTTTAGCAGTGGTGTTACACCGTAATTAACTCTACTAGTATATTAACTTCTGCAACCTATTAGCTATCAAATAGATACCAATAGAAAAAGGGAATTTCAATAACTAAGTTAGTTGTCTTATGGAATTTGGCCTTACTTGTTTAACATCATTATCTGCCAAACATTCAAAAGCTTCTAAGTGTTGAGCATGACTAAGAATGTGTACTTGAGTGATGCCTTTAGTTCTTAGTTATTATGATGTGCTCATGTGATCAAAAGGCCTGCTAGATGTTCCATATGTAATATCTATTTCGATTTTTTATGAATGGACTGACATTTTCTAATGCATTTATATATGTTTACATTTTTATGCAGGATGACTCGGGTTTAACGTTTACTAATGTTGCTAATATAATGATAATATGAACATAAGCAAAGGAAATTGAGGATTCCTATATCATGTCACCAAATAATTCAATTAATTGCTTTCTTTAAAAGCAATTAGACAATACAAAAATTATAACTCAGTGGTTAGTAAAATAATTTAAATAATTGAATAAATTTTGCAAGTAAAACTCAATCATGTAAAAAAAGCAAACAATTGAATTCAATTTCCAAATGTTAGATTTTGACTTGTCAATTTTTTATCAAAATCAAGAGCACTGAACAAATCACGATCAAATTGTGCAAATGAAATAAAACAACGAATGATATTACTAAAGCAAGAAAAAATTAGGGCTCACATTGGTACATATTGGTGACTTCCATCAGGATAAAGTTCTTACACCTGCAATGCGTTCAAAAGAATTTCATTTTTAACTTGCACTCCATAGATTGAAACTAAAAAGAAAAAATTATTTAGGCAAAAAGTTTTCAATTACATATCTCAAAAGAATTATTTTTAAACTCTTATCCCATATGCTGGTATATATTTTTGGCATAGGCTTGACTTAATTATGTTTAAATTCTAAGAAAAGATAAGAATTAATTTTGGATTTAAATTAAAATCCGGTAGAATTTTTATTTCAAAACTTCAGTCTTGTCGATCTCTAACCTAAGGATTATCGACATGATACAATAATTGAGTTGTGGAATAGCCTTGCAAGCCTCTTGTCATATCAAATAGTGAACAAGTGACTCCAACATTACGAAATTTTTCAACAAACCCATATGCAATCAACACTCTAAAGAAAACTGCAAGAGATGGATTTAAATAATCACTACCCCCTTATAATTAGAAAGTTAAAAATAAAAAATAGAATTCAAGACTACACAATAGGTCCAAGTGGTTAGGGCCACCGCCAACACTTGAGCCGAGATAATTTTACTAATAGAGCGAATACTGACTGTTTCAATCTGAAAAGAAAAATTGCTTTGATCAATTGAAATCTTATTCTAAACTGAATCAAAATTAAATTATGTCAAGCCATATGAAATAACATTAAACTGGGAAATAAGAATAAATCTCTTAGGGGTCATTATAAATAGAAATAAAACAACCAAATAAAAAAGAAAACAAATAATTTTCAACCAAATCAATGTTTTATGGGATGCTTTTGACTAGAAAAAACAAGCATATTTCCATCAAATTTATATTTCTCAAACAAATTCATCTCATAATTCAACATTTGGAATAATCAAATTAGGATATACAATATGTTCTTCTTATCAAGTAATCATGAATAATCACACAATTTTGTCTCAAAAAAAGAATTTGATACCTCTAAAATCAATTATCATTATTGACTCAACCTTATCATCTAAATAATTCCGGGAAATAAGTTGTATAGAAGTAAATTGAAATGATTTTGCTAAAATAATCTTATCACATAACCTAGGCAAATCCAATGAGCTAAGTCCCTTGGTGAAGCAGTCAGCCAGTTGCTCTGCAGTAGCTACATGACTTAGCTTCAGTAGTCCGCTATTCAACTTTTCCTTGATGAAGAACCTATTAATCTCCACATGTTTGGTTCTATCACGTTGCACTCGTTTGTTGGTGATGCTAATCGCTGACTTGTTGTCACACCACAACCTCATCTGTGTTCCTTAGTCCACCTTGAGTCCTGCTAATAAGGCTCTCAGCCACAACATCTCAGCGACTCCTAAGGCCATGGCCTATAATCCGTCTTTGTTGTTGACCTCGCTAATACTGACTGTTTCTTGCTCTTCTAAGAGACTAAGTTGCCCCTACGAGCATGCAGTATCCAGATGTGGATCTCATGTCTTCCATACAACTCACCCAGTCAGTCACAGTAGCTTTCAATGCTTATATGTTCATTCTTTCTGAAGATCAACCATTTCCCTGATGCACTCTTCAGATATCTCAGAATCTGATATATTCATTCATGTGACACTTCCTCGGATCATGCATATAGCGAATCACCACACTTACTGCAAACGTTATGTCGGGACGAGTGTGACTCAAATAGATGAGAAGGCCCACCAACCTCTGGCACCTCTCACGATCAATGACTCTCTTACCTCTACGCTAAACTTTTTCTTATGATCAATTGGTGAAACTGCTGGCTTGCATCCTAACATGTTCGTCTTTTTGAGCAAGTCTAGCACATACTTCCTCTGAAATTGAACCATCCCCTATGCTCCACGAGCTACCTCAATTCTGAGGAAGTATCTAAGCTATTCCATGTCCTTTACCTCAAACTTGCCTTCATCTGAGCAATCTCTCCCTCGTCGCCCTCAGTGACATTCATATCATCCACATACACAGCAATAATAGTATTATGACCACCATGTCGTCGAAAGAATATTTTGTGGCCGGCATTGATCTGTTAATAGCCTATGCGTACCATTGTTTTCTTGAACTTGTCAAACAAAGCTCAAGACTGTTTTAAACCATACAATGACTTTCGCAATCTACATACCTTACCCACCGTTTGCTTCATGCACTTCCTCTAGCAGATACCCATGAAGAAACATAGTCTTCACATCTAGTTAGTATAATCTCCATCTACCATTCACAGTCAGAGAGATGAGTGTCTTGATTATGCTCATCTTTGTCATTACTGTAATTGTCTCATCATAGTCGATGTGATACGTTAGAAACTCTTTCGCCACCAACTGTACTTTGTAGCAATCAATCTTTTCTTCTAAGGTATGCTTCACTGTGAAGACCCATTTACACCCGATTGCCTTTTTTTCTTTTGATAGCAATGCGAGCAGCCATGTCCTGTTCTTATTAAGAGCACCAAGCTCATCCAACATTGCAGCTTTTCACTTTGGATCCTCCTTAGTTATTTTTCAAAATTTGGGTGTAGAAACAGTGTCCAAAGATGCAACAAATGCTCAATGTAAAGGTGTTATGTTAGAGTATGAGACAAATTGGGTAATTTCATGTGAGAAACAAAAATGATCCGGAGAATAACACTCAGGAGGATGCCCGCATTGCTGTGAAGGTCTTCCTTAAAGTTATTGGAGTGGGAGCAAAAGAGAGAAGAATTATATCACTTATGTAATTGAATTCCGTGGATGGTATAGGTGTATCAAGAGTTGGGATAGGCCAGGACAAGGGACTTGTTAGCATGAGTGGTACATCCGACACCATTCCCTCATTCTACTTTTTCCTCCTTGCATAAAATCCCAGCTTCATTTGAGCTTGAGTCCCACCACCTTCGGGCTCATTTTTCTCATTTTCTAGCTCTTCCTCAATCTATCATTCCCACACAATGAAATAATGCATCGTTCTTACTTTACCAATCTCTCACCATCACTACTCTCCCCCTCTTACCTCATCCCCTAGCATTTAATGTGTCATCAAGGGTGAGGTCACCTCCAAGATATAGTATGGTTCGAAATTCTCTAAAGATCACATCCATACTCACAGAAAATCTCCTTTATTGGGTTACAACAATCATTCTCCTTCTGAGTGGCAGAATAACCCACAAAAAATATGCTTCATAGCTCTGGGATCGAACTTCCGTATTAATGGTCTATTATTCTTCTTAAAACATACACAATAAAATACTTTCAATGAGATGATCCCGTCATTTTCTCCTTTCAACAATTCGCAAGGAGATCGCCACTTGAGCGCCCTTGAGGGTATTCTGTTGATTAATTGAATGGTTGTCAAAACAGTTTTCCCCCACAAATGCTTTTAGACATTCATGTTTCTGGCTACTTTTAGAAAGTGTTTACTCTTCTTCTCTGCTACTCCATCTTGTGTCGGTGTGTATGGACAAATGGTTTGATATTGTATCCCTTGGGTTCAGAGGTACTCCGCAAACGTCTTGTTGGTATACTTTATCCCGTTATCAGATTTTAATATTTCACTACTACACTGTATTAAGTCTGGATGGTTCTATGAAAGTGTTTATAACAAACAAATTTTTGTTTCTCATTAAATATAACCAAGTAATACGAGAAAAACAATTAATGAAAGTCATAAAATATCTATAACAATTCATCGAAATTTTATAACAAGGTCCTTATACATTTAGGTGCACTAAATCAAAAACAAAAGAACTCCTATAATCAAAACTAACATAAGAGCTTCTAGTATGATTATCGAACTCAGGCATCACACACAAATTTCTATTTATTTGCATTTTTGTACAAAGACATATACAAACGACTTAATAAATTAAATGAAGAGTGTTTCATGCACTTATGATGTAGCAGCGATAGACCCTCCACACTCCTCTCAAATCCTTTTACTCCAACACTCTCTACCATGGATGTCAAGGTTGAGTCCATCCCCTCTCTATCCAAATACTGGAGTCCACTATATCACGTGTCAATCCCAAGTCACCGGTCAGTCCTCTTCTCTTGAAAGATCACCTTAGGAATATCAAATAAACAACACATTTTAGTTGGAATATGACATTAATGGATAAAAGCTTCACTGAAAAGGAAGGGACGTGCAAAACATTGGACATAGACATAAAATTAATACACATCGTTGTACCTTTACCAACCACATGTTGTGTTGTACTATCAACGGTCTGAATGCTCTCCCAAACTTCTAGGTAAGTGTATTAAGATAACTCACTGGCAACATCAGTCACATGTTGAGATGTATCATAATCTACCATCCATTCTGGTAATCTTGTAGTAGATATAGAGGTAAAAACATGTGTATCATGAGTACCTTTAGCTGAGTGAACAAAAGTAGCAGTCCTTTGATGACGATAAGGTGGATGCATCCTAAGTCACATTATCTGTCGCTCATTGCTTCCGCTTTAACAACTCTAAGGGCTCATGATTCTCCTCAGTAATGACCACCCATGTCTCTCCCTCGTTCTCTGTTATCATTAGATTAGCTTGGTAGCCCCCTCTTCCACACTTTTGGCCCCACGATTATGGCGTTGGTCTTTAGAATATCCAAGTCCACTTGTCTCTGTCTCCTTGGGTGGCTTTGGACAAGCCTTGATCAGGTGTTCTACTTTTCCATAGTTGTAGCACCTGTGGGTCTCCCTCTAGGGACCCATCATACCTAAGTGCAAGGCAGTTATAGTTGATCGTGTACCTGGAAGTCCACTCGGCTTAGAGTGTAGCCTCATGCAATTCACTTGCAATATCATGGCGATGGCCCATCCATTGAAGGGATCATTGTCTAGGTTAGGAGAACCGATCTCCTCTAATCAAAGTTCGGGTTCAGATGAGATAGAAACTACATATTCCTCTTCTGTGCAAAGATCACCCCTTCTTGTACCCCGGCTCAATACA
The DNA here is from genome assembly GCA_003013225.1 of Phalaenopsis aphrodite. Lineage (NCBI taxonomy): Eukaryota > Viridiplantae > Streptophyta > Magnoliopsida > Asparagales > Orchidaceae > Phalaenopsis > Phalaenopsis aphrodite. Next base: position 67,899 of record NEWO01000525.1, on the reverse strand, counting down.
GCTTGACATAGGTGAGAAGTTTTCAAGATCTTGCCACGACCATTCGAACTCTATAGAGTACTTCTGAATTGATCTATCATTCTGTACCACTGCCTTCATATCACACTGAATCTGAAATACCCTCTTGTGATTCTCAGTCCCAGCATAGGTTCTTTTCAGATTTGCCCAAATGTCGCGCATATTTTGAATGTCATCCACTGATGAGACAATTGATGGAACCATTGAGTTTAGTAATCTGGTGTAAAAGAAGGCATGTGTGGTCCTCTGCTCATCCCTTTCACACTGTTATTCTTTGGCTCGACCTCAGTCTGTTATCACTCTAATCTCTTCCCTATTAGAGCAGCCTCAATCTGATGCGACCAACTCAGATACGTGCCCAGTCCAACGAGCTTTAGATCCACAGGAGGGAGATTTAGCTTCACCTGCGTTGTAGCATGTGCTGAGGTATTGGCTTCCATTGAGAGGCTAGGTCCCTGTTTGAGCCCAATGAAGACCTTCAGAACTTTAGGATTTCTCTTTCCAGGAAGTTTCAATCCCTTACCTCTCGCACTATTTCTGTCTCCAGACTTTATCAATCACAAGGATCAAGCATAGATCACACAGATCACACAGATCACACGCGACTTCCTTTCATAAAGTTTGTGCGATCCGTTTTTACTTTTGCTAGCATGAAGCTGCAACTCCTCTGCCCCGCAAGTAAAACCACAGTTTCTTTGATCCTTCGCCTCCTTGCCATCAAGTGCAACTCCAAAAATGTAGGCCCCACTCCACTGCCTTCCTCACTCCCGAGCCTCAATCAAGACCATACCAGGCCTACCTCCCTATGTTGGGATTACGGAACTACTGCAGGATTGTTGCCAACAAACCACACTTAAGCTACCTCTGCCTCCCTGTTTGATCCCAATGTATGTTAGCTCTGATCGTGACTGCTTCGCCAAGACAGCTGTTGTTACATCTGATTACGACTGCTTCGTCAAGAGGACGCCGATCCCAACCCTACTCGCCTCGGCTGCTTCACGATCCCAACTTGTTTGTCACTGCTGCTTCGCGAGATGACGCAATCCATACTGATTTGGCTCGTGGAGACGATGTCGATGAAGTTTCCAGATTGAGCGGGAGGAGGTAGGTAGGTCTCTGATACTAAATTGAAATGATTTTGCTCAAAAAAACTTGCCCATTCATTAATGACTTGGGCTTATATAGAGCCTTACAGCATTTACTAATAAATTTTTTTAAACTTCTTCTATTTACAAATAGGACCCTATATTAGATGAGAGTCTCAATAAAATATTTAGCGAAGGATTAGATATGACTCACAAGTAAGAGGGAAAAAAATAGAAATTAAAAAATTGAAAGTAAGCTCGCTAAATAAGGTCGAATTAGTCGTCTAGGAAATTGGATCAATACTATAATGCTGCAAAATGTTAAGAGGTCCATCCATCATTGCATTCAATTTCATAAATATTCTAATTGGATGCTTTCTTATATTTAGAAGCATTATGAAATTATCACGCTAATTGAATTCTACATATTTTTTGCTCACATAAGAAAAAACATGTAATTGTCATAATTAGTAGCTAATTTTTTGTAAATATCTAGTGCAAAGCATGCATTTGTTGTTTGAATTATTATGTAATTTTTTTCAAGCAAAAATTTTTTAAGATCAATAAGATTTATAAGCTTTCTAGGTTCATACCTTATGATAAGCTCAAATAAACTCATATTGTTAAGACTTTTAAGTACGTGAATCGTATACAAACACAACTACAAGTAAAATCAAATTTAATCTAATATTTATTTTATTAATAAAATTTTTGTTCTCTCAAGCTTCTATTTACCTGTTAAGTTTGATTGTTAATTTATTGATAGCAAGCTGTAGAAATTTGAGTGAGCTTTTCAAAATTTACTAATGAATACTATATACAACAACAACACAACAAAGCCTTAATCCCACTATGTGGGGTCGTCTACTTGAATTTTTTTTCTCCAATATGTCCTATTTAGTGTTATATTTTCATTTAGTTCTAATAAATTAAAATCATTTTTTATATAAGAAGCCCAAGTCTTCCTAGGTCTACCTGTGCTTTTCTTATCATAAGTCGAATCTAAAACCTCTACTCTTCTAATCGGATCATCAGATGGTCGATGCTTAATATGACCAAACCATCTAAGACAACTAATGAATTATATATCTTAATAAAAAATAATTATTTTAGATAAACCATGTAATTTAACGACCTCATTAAAATATTGTTTAGCAATGTGAAATCTATGAGTTATTTAATGACATTGTATGAAATATGCCTTTTGTTCTATCACTATAAAAATTGAATCATGCTTTATCGATGTTCATGATTCCATATTAGAGCTTTCCAAGAGTTTCTATGGAATTGGTGGAGATGTATTCAATCATTTATTATATTTTCTACATCTAGTAACTTGACAAATGCTGTATTATAAAATAATATGCCACATGTATTTTCAAACATAGCCAAAAATACATATTTTCATCCATTACACTGGTCTTATCTCTACAAAAAAATCTATTAGCACCTCCAATATGTAATTTTATGTAGAGGATTGTAACTCAAAGCATTAATAAACTTTTTTTTATCTATCATAATATTATGGATTATAGAAACTCTACATATACCATGTTTTTGCTCTAATTTCTCTTGAAAACATATATTTTAAAATTTGATAACTATTGTATCTCCAATATTTGAAAGGCCTGCATTATAACATGGAATTTTCTATTATAATTTGAATATTTGTGTCTATCCTCATTAAATTTTTTCACTGAAGAATGTTGTAAAATCTTCTTTGCTTAGCACTCCTTTAATACATACTTCATGTGCACCACTAGAGACCTTTAATACATTTTTAAAATAAGAAATTTTAACTACATTTGCATCTGTCAATCTTTCTTTGATTATTTTAAAAGCCCAATACCAAATTTAGTCAATTAAAAATCATTTTTATTTAAATGATTTGTGTCTGGAGCCATAAAAATACCAAAACCTTTATAATTTGCTTATTAAACATAGTCAAATTATGAAAACTTCGAATATTTATGTATGTTAGTAGATTTTAGTCTATGATTAATCACTTCTATTTTATCATAATTGATAGGAAATCCATCTCAAGGCACTATAAATCACAGGAAAATCACATATATAGTTACAAAATAATATTTCTTCAAGTTTAAATACATTTTCTTTGCTTGTAAAATCTCAAATGCATTTTTAAGATGCACCAAATTATTAAGTATGCTGTTATAAATTAAAATATCATCAAAACAAACAATAAGAAGCTTTCCAACAAAAGGCTATAAGATATACTTTTTATTCTCATGAAATTGATATCCTTATCCATTCATTCAATTTATCTTTAATTTTAAAGGAAATTTTCTACTAATCACCATTCTTCATGATATCTTGGTGACATCCGCTTCTCAAATCAGTCGTACAAAATATTACAACACCATTATCTCATCTAGCATATTATCCAAATGACGTATAGAAAATTTTATATTATCATGATTTTATTTATGGCTTTGGTATCTCCACATAAAATATTGAAATGAATTTTAGATTTAATTTAAATTTCATTTTGGTAATTAAGCTTTGTTAATCTCAAATTTTGTGAGAATTATTTAGATGCCACAGTAGCTGAGTGTTAGAATAACTAAGCATGCCACCAACTAAAACAAACAAGGAATAAACACCATCAAAGTTTCACAAATCTCTCAACAGAGCTCATACATATTGCGTTTCAAGATAAGTTGCAAGAGAGAGATTTGAACTACTATTTTCTCCCAAAATAAGCAATTCAAAATTCAAAATAGAATTCTAATGCCACGCTATAAGTCTAAGTGGATAAAGCCAAGGCTGCTGCCTAAGCTTAGATAATTCCAAAATTCTACCACCAATGGATAATCACATCATATTTTAAATCTATTCTATCCATAATATTTATCAATAGTCAAATCCTAATTATTTGGCATAAGTTTAATGAATTCAATTATAACATTTTTTGAGCACATCTTCTTACACTACCTCTAGCTATATCTACTCTTCACTTCTTCCTAATCTTATTTTGGGCTAGCTTTATGAATCCTTATTCTCCATTCATCCTCACTATTTTTACATTCATTTTATCCACCCTTATTCTTGTTTGTTAGTTCATCATCTATGTTGGATATGTCCAAATTATTGTTGGAAATGTCCAAATTATCCAAGTATGGTTTCAGTTATTTTATTTTATTTATCATTCATGTATTATAAGCATAAGGCGAGCATAATACGTGCTTTTGTTTTATAAGAGTGATATTCATTGGTAACCCTGCAACTTTTGATAGTTAGGATTAGCCTATTCATTTTTTCTATTATATCTTTCATGCATGTTCTTGAACATTTTTAATTACTATATTATCTCATAAAATAATACTTATATTAGTGGGATGCTTGTGTTCTAATCTCTGATGTGAACTTATTGAGAAAATAGATTGACTATGCTTACCATATTTTTATTTGCACATGAACTATTCAGATTTCCATAAAAGCTGAGAATAGGTAAAGAGCAGACTTCCTAAAACTTTAGTAGTGATTATTATCTATCAGCTTGCTTTTGGGTTGATGAATGTTTATCTACCAATATATTTTGATTGACTTAGGGCCTAGGTGTTCTACTCTCCTTAGCATGTGATATTGGAACCAATGATTTGGTTGCAATCAAATGTTTCCTGCAGGTTGTGACTCGCATAGGTCTTTAATATTTTCTACCATAATTGCGTAATGTTTATGAGTAGACGACTCACACATGCTCCACTTGGTTCAGTATTTCAGTGTACGGAACTTGATGGCTTTGAATATTTTTTGTTTGAGGTAACTAGTGGTTGATTTTGTGTGTTCTTTTATAAGGGTGAAATATTGAGATCCACTTAAAAACCAAGAATTTTCCACATTATTAATAATACTGTTTGTGAGTTGTATTCATTAAAATATACTTTTGGGTTTATGATTGTATATTTATGAATATATTGGGCGTTAATCACTTGATATCGTCAAGGTTAGTATTGGCACTTATGCTCTAAGAATACTAAACAACCTGTTGAGGATTGGTCAAGACCGGTCCACTTATCAGATTAAGAGTTATGGCAGCCAATTAATTCCTTGATTTTGTTCCTTGATTGCTTCACCTAGGCTTTTATTTGAGTCTCCCGCCTCCTTTGTGGTTTGCCGACAAAAGGAAATCTCGCCATCTGCTTTGTCGCGGAACCGCATCCCGCGTAACCTTCTACCGCGTTCAGTAATTGGTTTCTTAAACAGGCTTTATTAGCTTATCATAAGTAAGCTAATTGCAAAAGCCTATAAACTTACACTCTCTCCAAACTGCTAGCTTTAGTGCTGGGTGATGACACGGAAAGAGAGAAAGAAAGAGGCTTTGCTTTTTCTCTCCATGGTATTCTTCTTCTGTAGCTTCCGGATAAGAGAGAGGAGAGAGGAGAGAGGATAGAGAAAGAAGCAGGTCTTCTTCTTGCGTGGCTTTGGTTCTTCCTCCAGGTGGCTCACGAGAGAGAGAGAGAGGAAGAGAGAGAGTATGTGTGAGAGGAAGAGAGAGACTTTTTCTTATAAACGTCGAGGTGTTCGACGATGTAATCCTCAAAGCTAATAAAATTCTCTGCAGCTCTGTGGACATAGACAATTTGCAGAACCACATAATTTTGTGTGTTTCTGTTGTGCTTTTCTGTTTTGTGATTTTTCTCAATCCTGTTTTTCGCTTTATTGTGGTCGTTTTTCACAGCACAACCAACTTAGCAATAAATTACGTGTTATTTAAAAGCTTCTATTTGAGGAGATTGATGGTAGAACTGGTGCACTCCATTATAACGTGTGAAATGTGGAGGTCCAAGTAAGAGTTGAGAATAATCTCACTTTAAAATTAAAAAAAAAAAACTGGAGTTCCTAATATAGCAGTAGTTGCTAATACTTGTTTGTTTAGGTTTTTGGGTTGATGGGCGTTCGTCTTCTATTGTATTGCGATTTTTATAATTTTCATAAATCTTTGGTGCTTTCTATAGTGTTTGAGCAAGATTCAAATGCAGATGACTCCCATGCAAACTCAACATTATTGAATAGGCCTTTGGTTGATAATAGTTAATGTTGAGGGGAGTGTTAGCCAACATTGTGGATCCACATACATGGGGGAGATTTTTGAGAGCTTGGAGAGAGCGGAAAATTGTTCCATATAAAAATTAGAAATACCATACAAGTTCCTGTTAGATTAACAACGGCCCTTACACATTAGTGTATGCTTTTAGGTTAAATGTTATCTATTTATTGATATATTGGCCTTAGTTGGTACCTGATGCTTCGCTGTTCTAATTAGAACTGTCTAAAATGCTATAACTCTGTAAATTTATTTCAGTGCTTCTAGTGTTCACTCCATAATTGGATTTCGGGACCATGGGTTAATAGAAACTTGAACATGCAATTATAGCAACTTTCATTAACCATTCATCATAGCATGACTTGGATAATAATGTCATTTTATGTTGATCTTATTGATCATAACATAACATGAAATTGTGAAGTAGTTTTATATTCTATTTTTCCAGCAACCTGTATTTACTTACCTAACATGCTTCTTCCATTTCTGCAACGTGAATTTCTTCTACTGCATTTTTTTTGTGATTTTCAAAGCTTCTAATTTCAATTAAAGCTTTCATGAATGAAAAATATTAATACACTTTGTCTTTGTAGAAGGTTCTTCAGGCCGGGGAATAAAGTACACATCATTTAGCCATAAAAAAGAATGCCTTTTGCACCAATGGAGCAAGGTGTCTTTCACTCTCTATATTTTGCATATTTCAGGGTTATTTAGCTATACTGTTCTTCTTCGCAGTATTCTTTATCCGTAAAACCTTTTAAAATGACCTGTAATTTTGGCTTGCACTAAATACTGTAATTCATAACTAGAAAACATTTATTTAATGCTAGACTTTGTCAGAAGGCTTGACTATTTCTTCTTCCAAAGAATACAGACTTTTCCTGTTCTTATAATGACGTGTATTTTATCAATCATAGTGACATGTAAGATTGTTGCAACATAAGGGCTGAAAACTTCTCTCTTTGAGAGCAGAAAATAATCTTTTAGAGCATCAAAGAGAGTAACCTAGGAGAAACAAACTAGCACCTCACACAAATGTAGCATAGATTAATAAATACAATCATAGAGCATGAACAACATGAGTTATGTGTTTGATCAAGAAGACCTCCATTCACGACAAAAGGAGGAACAAATAAATTCATGCATGTGGTTCGATCAAGAAGACTTCCATTCACTAGGCAAGGAGAACAAATAAAGTTACCATCAAATGCATAGAGTAGCAAAATAGATCAAATCGTCTTCTTACAAAAACTATTAGGAAAGAATGTAGTATATCTCACCAAATTATAAGTTATATTTCTCAGTGACAAGCTAAAGAATAAATCAAGAACTCCTCTTCCCAAATTCCAAGTACAACAACATGCATCTCATTCTTCCATGCCATAATTAGTATGCCACAACCCTTATGTTTTCTCATGCATATATGGAAGGATAGTGGAGCCCTCTGATTCTTTAAAAATCTCAATCTCCAATATCCCATACACAACCACACAAGTCATTGAACCATTGCTGCTCTCAAGTACTCTCCAGGAATTCACGCTTGCAACTATTGTCTCAAGAGAGGGAATACCTAGTCAAGATCTCATGCTAAGAATTTGTCTATTATGTGAGATAGAAATACTTATATGATATTTGCCAAAATGCTATTGATTTTTGTTGAAATTTTAGGAAGTTTTTGTTTTAGTATATTTTATTATTAGGCTTTTCATATTTCTAAAACATAGCATTATAAGTATGTCATAATTCATTTTTTCTTCTTTTATCATAGGGAGTTATTGTTGGTTTTATTATATTTATATTGTGGGAGCTATCCTCATCTATTTATATTTTATTTGTTTTCAATGAAATTGAAGAGAAATAACTATTTTTCTTCTCCCAAAAATTACATGGTATCAGCGCCTACCTTCACCTTCAAAATGGTGACCTAATCCCATTGAGAGATCCTCTGCAGATTTTGTGTTCCTCTTGGTTGTGATTTGAGCCAACTGGGAAGGCAATGTGTGGATCGTAGTAGATCTCTCGCGATACAGTCGCGATTTGGGTTAGCAAGAAAGGCAATCGGTGGATTGTGGTGTTCAGAGACCCAACGTCTGTCTTTCCTCTAGCTTTGAAATTGCGTAGGTCGAGCTCTCAATGGAGGCCTTTTTATGGCTGGGACTCTCTCCTCTACCTCTGCTTCCTTATCTTTCTCTTTCACCATTTGTTTTTTATTCAACAACAGGTTTCTCGGTGTGCTTCTTCTACGCTATTTTTTTTCTTGGTCTTTTGCGCCATTGGAATTTGTAATTTGAGAGAAAGAGGACTAGTTCCTATTTTTGTTCCTCGTCTAGTTTCGACGGAGAAGGTTTTTGTTCCTGAGTACCATGGGTTGGGTAATTAAACTGAATTGATAGTAAGTCTATCAAATACTCAATTTGTTTCAACCTCTTCAATTTCTCCGCAGGAATTGCCCTTATCAATCTCCTCTAGTCAGCTTTAAGCGTCAAAATTACTTTCGACCAAAATCTTCTCTCCTCTGATGATGTTGTATAAGTCGACGATGATCGGTGCTAAAAAGTATTCTACAATTTCTGCTAGTTCTAGTAATTCCAAAACCAATTTGCTCTACTCATAATGATGCGAGCATTGCAAAAAATCAAGACATACGAAGGAGACATGTTGGGTGCTTCATGGAAAACCTGTAAATTGGAAACCGAAATTTAAATGTGAAGGTCTAATCTACCAAGCCAATACTGATACTACCAATTCGGATGCAATATCTTTTACTAAGCAGTAACTACAGCACATGCATAAGTTGTTTTAATCTTCAAAATTATCTCTAACTTCGACTTGCCCTTCACCACAGAAGGATAACTCTTTAATCACTGCATTGTTAGGTTATTCTTGGATACTTGATCTTGGCGCAACTTATTATGTGATTGCTTGTTAAAAATTATTCTCATCTTATTGACATTGTGTAGGCAATAAATGTTTAAAATTGTCGATGGTTCCTTCTCAATAATTGTCAGCATAGGAATTGTCAAACTCATCTCGTTGTTAACGCTTTGTGTTGTGTTCCATGTTCTCAATCTGTCTTGTAAGTTGTTGTCCATTAGCAAAATTATTTTTGATTATCAGTTTCAAGTTATTCTCTACTCTTTTTGTTATGAATTTCAGGAATTGACCACTGAAAGATAATTGACAGTGTTAGGAAAGTGATGAACTCTATTAATTTATCGATGGACTTGATACAAATAAACAATGTTAAAGTACATGTTTAAATTTAAATTTTATTTTTAAAGATAATGATATTATGTTATGGCTTTATAGGTTACTTCATGCTAGTTTTTAGTATTTAAAATTATTTTTTCTAATTTATTTCAAAAATAAAATTTGTCATTTTTCTAATGTGAAATCTATCATTTTGCCAAACATCATTGTGCACTTTTCCTCCCCTAATGTTATAAATCAACTACACATTTTACTCTGATTCATAGTTATATATGGGGTCTTTGTAAACATCTTTTTTACTTTGAAAAAAATGGTTTGTTGCTTTTACTAATAATCACACAAGGTCAAGTTAAATCTATTTAATGAAAGAAAAATCTGAAGTGAAATTAATTTTCAAAAACTTTTATACTATGGTACAAACATAATTTCATAAAACTATTCAAATCTTATGGAGTGATAATGTCCGAGAGTATTTCAAAAATAATTTGGGTCAATTTTTTTTAAAAAATAGTTCATCAAATCTGTTTTATCGACACCCGCAACAAAGTAATGTGGTTGAAAGAAAAACAAACACTTATTTAAGTAACTTAGGCATTGCTATTTATAAAACATTGCCAAAGTATCTTTGGGGTGAATCTGTTTTTACTGTTACATTTCTCATTAATAGAACACCTCATAGAGCTTTGAATTTTGAAACACCTTTTGATGTTTTCATAAAATTTACCCAACAAATCGGCTTTCGTTTTTTTACCTTTAAGAGATTTGGGTGTATTGCATTTGTTCACATTCATAGTTATCATCAACAAAAAATTGAATCCTGATTCATAAAATGTTTGTTTGTTAGTTATGCTCCCACTCAAAAGTGATATAAATATTTTGATCATATTTCTAAAAAAATGTTAGTCTTCATGGATATCATCTTTTTTGAATTACAATCATTTTTTTCACCTCATCTTTGAAGGAGGGAGGGACAATAAAAATTTGATTATGATTTTTCAAGACTTTCTTCAAACCAAAGACTCACAAATTAATATCTCCCCAACATTGATTGCTCAACCTGAAAATCCAAGATATATTATATCAGTTGATGGGCGAGTTTTTTATATGCTGAAGATGATTCATATCTTTCTGCAGTGTAATCTCATGATGTTCATAATCCTATAACAACAAATAAATAGAAAATAGAAAAAGAACTACGATAGTGGAATTGTTTGACATTGTCTATTCGCGACAAAGGGCAACTAAAAATAGGAGTATATGAATCATTTGCGTTGCCTAGAATCCATGAATCCTCCAGGTAATATCCTCATTTAGTCTTTACCCCATGATTAGGTCACTTCAATCTCAAATTCTAAGTCTTCTAATCCTAAGCCCGAGTCTAGCCCTAATTCTAAATTTAAAGATACCATTCATCCCATTGCTGCTTGTAAGGGAGTGAGGTCTTGCACACAACATTCATTATCTTCTATGTCATATGAAAATCTTTCACCAATTTTTCGAGCTTTTACCACACAATTGTCTTGTGTGGATATTCCTAATATTGTGCAAGTTGCTCTAAAAATTTCTGAGTGGAAGAAGATTACTTTTGAGGAGATGAAAGCTCTGCAAAAAAAAATGTGGTTTTGAAAAAGTTCTTATACTGGTTTTGAAAGCTCTGCAAAAAAAAATGTGGTTTTGAAAGCTCTGCAAAAAAAAATGTGGATTTAGTTAGAAATTTGGCCTAAATATGTGTAAACTAAAAGGTTCTTATACTAGTTGAAACAGTCATCAAATATGTGGTTTTGAAAAATTTACACAATTTGTTAAAACTTGAGGGTATACTTGAGGGCAAAACATTCATACAATGTTCTTCAGACATTCAAAGGATGTAAAATGACCATATTGATTGTGTATATGAATGAGATAATTCTCTCTAGAGATGACGTATATGAAATAAACCGGTTGAAGACTTCCCCCTCTTCAATTTTTTAGACCAAGACTTAATATCTCTGTGAGATTTTCTTGGCATGAAGGTTGTTAGATCAAAGAAATAGATTATTGTTTCCCGATGGAAGTATGTTATTGTTCTTCTAAAGGAAACTAAGATGTGTGGCTGTATACTTGCGAACACTCTAGTTGATCCCCATCAGAAACATGGAGATGAGAAGGAAGAATGCAACTCGATATTAAAAGATAGTGGGAAACTTGATAAATTTATCACATACACAGTCATATATCTTCTTTGTTGTAAGGTTGGTGTGTCAATTTTTGCATGCACCAATACATATTGAATGGGGTAAATTGTTGACAGAAGATTGACATTTGGATACTGTACTTATGTCTAAGGAAATCTGGTTACTTGCCAAAATAAGAAACAAAATCTAGTGGCAAAGCGTAGTGCTGAGGCAAAATACTGAGCTATGGCTAATTAAGAATGTGAGATATTATGGTTGAAGAGAATTCTTGAACTACTACGGATCCCGATAACATACGAATGAAATTGTATTATAACAATAAAACTATCATAAGCATTGTAGAAAATCCAGTGCAACATAATCGCACAAAATATGTGGAGATTGAGAGACACTTCATAAAATAGAAGATTGATTAAGGAGTTATTTGCAGACCTTTCACTCTGATAGTGCAACCAATAGCAGCATCTTCACCAAAGGACTTTTCAGGTCTAGTTTGAGTTCCTTGCACGCAAGTTGGGCGTGATAGATATCAATGCTCCAACTTGAGGGGTGTGTTTTGTTTTAGTATGTTCTATATTCTATTATTAGGTCTTTTTCTATTTCTAGAACCTAGCATTATTGATATGTCACAATCCATATTTTCTCTTTTTGTCACGAGTATGGCTAATTTTATTTGGTTCCTAATGTGAGGCTCATCACACTCTATTTTTATTATAATCATTTTCTTTTAAATTGAAGAGGAATAATTATTTTTCTCCTCCCAAAAAAAATTATATTATTTATTATAATTTTTCCTCATTGTATTATCCACTCCATCAAAGCTCAAAGTGAATAATAATCATGCTCAAATCACCAAAGCCATATTCTCACCCAAATCTTTGAAGGGCGTCATTGCGTCCACGGCTTTGTAAATAGGTTATGTCCAAGCATTACCTTGATTTTAGATTAGGGAGCACTCTGTGAGCATGTCAATAAAATTATGTTCTCTACAAATCTTGTAAGTTGAAACTTTACCATCTTCAACCTTATCTTTGAAGAAGTGATAGTAAAAGTTAAGATGCCTGTTTTTTTTGTGATATTTATACTTTCTAAGTGAAAAACACATTGCAGAAAACTACTAAATTGTCAACTAAGTAGTTCAACCAGACCGCCTCAATATTCGATTTAAAAAGGGGTCATATATTTTGCCTCTATAATGTATAAAGAATTTATAGGTTGAAGATAAGCCTTCCAAGATGACACATTTTGGTAGTTAGCAGAAATATCTAATATGAGATTTTTTTTTTCAAGATCGCCAACATAATTCAAATCAGAAAATCTCACAACACTACAATCAAATGTCCATATCTTACATCAAATCATAATTTATATTACCTCTAAGATGCCTCAGAAATTTATTTCCTTGCTTCACATTTAGTTTAACTAGGCTTGTCCTTGTATTTGTTCATAATGTTGACTCCATGTGATATGCCTAAATGTGTGCACATCAGATAATATACAGTATAATTCCAATTGCATTAGCATAAAGCTTTCTATCATTTACCTCTCTTCTAGTGATTAAGGAGTAGAAGTTGCTAAGAAATGAAATAACCAGCAAGTGAAAAAGTAATAAGCTTTGTAGTCTTAAGTCTGCAAACCAAATTCTTGTAATACCTAGTCAAACGTTTGAAATAGAGCATCGGGCTTTCTTTTTATTTATCTTCAACCCCAAAATCGTTCTAGTAGTACTAAGATTTTTCATTTAAAATGTTGTATTCAAATCAACTATTTCACTTCTTAATCTATAATTTATTTTTGGATGTAATCAACTTATCATCAATATATTTGAATATGTATTAAAAAAAATTCATTGTAAGTTGCTTTATCTTCATATTCAAATGTTCTAACAACAGATTATGTATTGCAATCATTACTAATAAATTATGAACAAGGATGCTTGACAACATGTAAGAAAACTTTGAAGCCCACATCTATCTCCCCTTTGCAGCCATTCGTGCTTCGCATAAGATGCTATCTTTATCTTTAGTTCCCACTTTATGTTTATAGATTCATCAGCTTGTGAATCCAGACCATAGCTATGAGAGTTTTTGTACAATAATGAGACTTGAAATTTGGTTCAACTTTAAACAAAAAAGAATATATATATATATATATATATATATATATATATATATATATATATATATATATATATATATATATATATATATATATATNATATATATATATATATATATATATATATATATATATATATATATATATATATATATATATATATATATATATAATTTTTTGTTTAAAGTTGAACCAAATTTCAAGTCTCATTATTGTACAAAAACTCTCATAGCTATGGTCTGGATTCACTTTCATTAACGGCTAAATAAAAGTGGATGGATTTTGATAGTCAATAATCTTCTCAACGCTTAAAGCATAGACAATCATATGAAAACAAGAGGAATCATAATGAAAACTTTGGGACACCTTTAAGTTCCCTTTTAAACCTATAAGAAACAATAGTTTATTTTGCTTGTAGTGGTGTAACTTCCTGTTAATGTTTAGTGGTGACCTATCATCTAATATTTAGAGATCATGCTCCAAATTATATCTAGCACGTCTTCATAATATCTTATATCCTCCAAAATCATCAAGCTACGTTGAATATTTCTAATGCAAGTCTAACTTACTGAGCATGTTACCATTGTTCACCAAGAACACAACTGACTTGCAATAAGTGCCCTAGGATTATATACTTGTTGGCTCTAGAGTCTAATTTAGCATCCTCTAATAAAGCACTATCGGAGGCACAATCAAAAATTCATACAGCTGAATAAGTTGAAGGATAATTAGCTATACCTCCTTGAGAGTTCTCAACTCAATAACATAATTGGAGGCATATTCACTAAGTAGCATTCCATATGAACGGCCTCTACACAAAAATGTTTCTCAAATTAACATTTGATAATATACATATGGTCCTCCTTAAGTGTAATTTGTAATCCTTCTACCACTCCATTGAGGCATGCCGACTATAGTCTCTTCTCTTTGACAATTCAATATGAAAATCCTGTAAACAAAAATCTTTCTCAAATTAACATTTGATAATATACATATGGTCCTCCTTAAGTGTAATTTGTAATCCTTCTACCACTCCATTGAGGCATACCCAGTATAGTCTTTTCTTTCACATTCCTTTTTGACAAAAAGATCCCGAACTTTGAATAACAAAATTGTTGAACATTATCAATCCACCTCTTAACCTCCTTGAATTTTTTCTTTGTTTGTGCATTCCACTTCTCAAATATCTCAATTATATCACTCTTTTGCTCAAGCATAACGGCTCAAATCTTCCTCGAGAAATTACATCTGAAGGTAAGCAGAAATCTAGATCTATCATTCTGTCATATGAACTCTAGTAGGAAATTTCAATCTATAATGGGTTCCACAGCATAATACTCACAGAACTCTAGGGCTATCTAGTCATGTAATCACAAAGGAATCCTCTTTTGAAAACTCTAATTAGCCTTACTTTGACATTTCTCCAAGCCTTATATGTCATAACCTAATTAAATTCTTTGAGCAATAAAATTGATTCATTACTGTAGAAAAGAGGTTTGAAAGGAGGAATTCCTTAATCAAATCCTCCAAGGTTTGAAGATGGTGGCAGACCCAAATGTGATAGGTAAATATGGAAAGGATTAAATCTTCCATATTTTCACACTTCCCCATGCTAGATCGTAGATGTTGTAGAAACCAAACTTGGTATTGAATTTTGAGGTACTGAAAGGAAGACCTTTGGTAAAGACATCGGCAACTTGTTGGTGTGGCAGAATGTAGCTTAGCTATATAATTCTCCCATCGACCGTTTTTCAGATGAAGTGTCTATCAACTTCAATATGTCTGGTCCTATTATGATATACAGGATTTTTGACAATGTTGATAACTTCTTGACTGTCACTTATAGGCCTATTGGAAGAACATCTCAGTTCCCTTAACAATTTTTGAATTCATATTATTTAATAGATCCCCATGGCAAATGCCTTATATTCTAACTTTAACTGCTTCTCGAAACAAAACTTGCTTCTTACTTCTCCATTTAACCAGATTTTGTCATACATATGAGCAATAATATGTGGTGGATCTTTTGTGAATGATTTCTTCTGCCCAATTAACATTAGTGAACTTTCATTTCTCTATTTCTGGTTTTCTCAAAATTTAATCTATAACCTAGAGTTTTCTTGAGAAATCTCAAAATACTTTAAACCATCTCCAAATGCTCTATTTTAGGCTATTCAAGTGTTCAATCTCAATATTGACAGAATATGCAATATTTGGCCTAGCATGTGATATATGTTGAGTTTTGCTACCAATCTCTTGTATCTTCCCTTATCCATAGATATTTTTTTTTTCTTTCTTGTTAGATATCTTGTTTGTCACATTAAACGTCTTTAGATGGTTTGGTCACATTAAACGTCAACCATCTAATTATCCTATTAGGAGAATATAGATGTTTTAGATTCGACTTATGTTAAGAAAGGTAGAGGTAGAACTAGGAAGACTTGAGCTTATTGTATAAAAAATGATCTTAATTTATTAGAACTAAATGAAAATATGACACAAATTATGACACTATGGAGAAAAAGGATTCATGTAGCCGACCCCACGTAGTGGGATTTAGATATTTTGTTGGGTTTCATTGGAGTACCAGCAGGTTTGCATCCAATCATCCATAGCTTTTTAGCAAATCTATGATGTATTTCTTCGGTGATGTAACAATTCATTGCTTGGATCTTGCTACCTCCATACCTCGAAAATATATCTTGTTTCCTAGGTCTTTGATTTCAAATTCAGCGGCAAAAAATTCTTTAATTATAAAAATTTGTCTTTTATCATCACTAGTAAGAACCATATCATCTTCTTCTTCATCAGAGCCTACACCCTAGCTTCTCCCTTCAGTCGGTTCATTCATCTACCAGCTTACACTCTTTTCTTCCTTGCAGCCGGTTCCTCTATATAGGGTGCAGACTCTCTTCTTATATTCTCAGCAGCCTATACCACTCCTGTTAACCCTTCTCTGGCCTTCTGTGCCGCCGGAACTTTATATGCTGTAGGCCTTTCAGTATTCCTCCGTCGGAACTACTTCTCTAGAGCCTCTCCTCCTTGCTAGCCCGAATTTCTCATAACTACTCCTTTCATAACCTTCTGAACCTCCGCAGGAGCAACTAGTTGTATCAAGACCCCTTCTCGTAGCATGTTGCAGCAGACGTTCCGTGGCAGTTTCTGCTGGCATCTTTCTGCAGGAGCAACAGCAGTGGCTGCCAAAAGCAACAGTAGTATCAGCCATTTTTTTCCTTTCTTGTAACAACCTTTCATCTTCCTATATAAATGACAACAACTAGAAGCGGCCCTAAATATTTTTGGGGTTAACCATCAAATATGGGATGAAGACTTCAAGTTCTATTCTAGAGGTTAATTATGAATCACAGATCAAGAATTTTGTTCAGACGACTCCTGAACTAACTTGATCACAAATCATAAACTTAATGGTCATAACTACCTTCAATGGTCTCAATCCGTGTTTTTGTATATTTGTGGTAGAGGGAAAGAAGAACATCTCATGGGAGAGGGCACATTTCCTGAGATTGTTGTGGGGAATGGCATAGATGAGTCTAGTATCAAATATATGGAAAAGAACAAATTGAGAAGAGTAACAAAATAGACCAAATTCTCTCATAAGAAATTGGAAGAAAGGATGGAGAAGATCTCACTGAATTTGGAGCATTCTATCCCAAAGAAAAAATCAAAGAAGAAAATAAGAATTCCTCTTACAAAATGTCCAAGCGCGAAAGCAAGGCGCCATGATTTTCTCATCCAAATATGTGGAAGGATGTTGTAGCCCACCTAATTCATAAAGAATCTCGATCTCAAGCAACTGCCATGCAGTTGCATAGTTCACTGAATGAATGCTCAGCCTTTTTCCACTTCATGGAAGCCACAGTCAATATCGCTGTTAAAAGAAAAGGAATGATTGTAGATTTTATTGCAAGAATGGGACTAATTGGGTAAGATTGAAATAATGTTATTAGAGTTTTGTATTACTGGTTCTAAACCATGTGCTTTTTATAATGAATTTGAGAATATGTGCTGGATTTAGGAGTTACAATATTTTATAGTTTACTATTTTTTTTCCTTAATTAAATATCGTGTGCAATGTAAGAAGTGAAATATATCTTTTTGAAGTATATAATGCCCCCATACTAAGTCAAATAGTTGTTTTAGATAAAGGCAACAATGTGAAGTATCTTTTGGTAAATGATGATGAGACTGGATGGGGGATGTATGACAAGCCTCTTCGGTGCTACGGCTGTGGCATAGGTTGGTTTTGGTAAGTATATTAAGTTTTATTTTTTCTATTCTTCTTCTGGTTTTACGTTGCTTGTGCTACACTCAAATCCGTCTTTTTACAGTTTTCTGGTAGGACTTTTGTGCCCCTTGGTATGGTATTATGCTACATATTTGTACTTCAGTAACCACTATCGGAAAGATCCGAGAGAGCGAGCTGGTCTTGCTGCTTCTGCAATTGCTGTTAGTCTCTTTTTTTCCCTCTCCCCCTTGCCATATATAAATATTTCAGATAAGCATGCTTTGCTCATATTGAGCTGAATTCCTGACCATGAGTTTTTTTTATTTTTGGAAGGTTTACATTCATTCCATTTTTTTCTATAAACTTCAATTTTTATCTTTATGCCACCTTATGCCTGAAAAGGTGTATTTCACTTTTTTTTTTTAAGTTAAAGTAGTGATAATTTTGATGATATACATAAGATTTCGGTGTTAAGCAAGTAAAGAGTAAAGTTAGGTGTTAGATATGTAAATGCATAACAATTGCGTGCTATGTATGCAAATGCCCCTTCTTTTAGATTATGCTTGAAATCTGGTCCAGGATATTAGGGCTTTTTTAGTATTTTTTAAATTCGTCTTTGGCATTTCAGATGTGAAGATGTATAAGACACTAAATTTAATAATAAAGTAATAAAATAAATATGCAATTGGACAATAACTCAAGTCATTTATCTTCTTTTGCTCAGAATTAGTCTTTGTTGCCATAGTTAGATTCCCAACTCTAATTAAATGTCTTATATTTGAATTTTACAGTGAGACTTTTTGCTGATGCAGGATCTTACATACATATGTGAACTCTTTCGAGAATTTCTTTGACTAGTGCACTGCTTTTCTGAATATTTAATGACTTCAACTTTTTTTAAAAAGCCCGCCCAACAATTTTGATCATATAAGGGCCAATATAAAATTTGAAACGCCTCTATAATTTTTGGAATGGATTCTCTTGCCTATTGAAGAAAATCATTTGAATTCTATAATTTAAGCATTTTTCAAAGCGAAAAGGGCAAGAAACAAAGTTGTCATATGATTACTTTATTTGATGGGTAGAATAACCACATTAAGGAAATCTAAGGGCTTGTTTGGGTTCATTTTTTTTTTTCATTTATTTTTACAAATATGTTTGTTTAGTTTACTTTTTATATATTTTTATTTTTGTTACTAGAAATAAATTAACATATTTTTTAAAACACTCAATAACTACTAGGTGCTTTGAGCTTTTTTAAAAATAATAATATCTTAATCAAATATGTCAAACATATTTTGTTTCAAATTAAAATATAAAAAAAATAAAATAAAAATATAAAATATAAAATGAAAAACAAAAGTGATCTCAAATGACCGCTAAATTATCCTTTATTTCCTTGAGATACTAAAATGCTGATTCCTTGTAATCACTCTTTGTAATGTTGCTTGCATCATTCTTTGTTCCAACCATGGCTCAAGCTTATCCATATACGGGCTTTAAATATCAAAATTTGGCACAGTATGATCCTCGCTTAATTTGAGACATTATTATTTTCTCGGCCGATTTGTCCCCAACCGTACCTAACTTAGACGCCACATAATGAACACATCTTAGATGTTAAAAAATCTCATTAAGGATATCCTAAGCTAAATTTGATCAAGATGGATTTTAGCCAAATTTTGATTTCAGAGCAAAGCAGACTGACTCTTTTTTCTGCTTTTAGAAATTTTTAAATCATGTTTTACTTATGGGGCATTTACGTAGATGCCACCCAATTCCTATGTATTTACATATATAACCACCTAAACTTCACTATCTACATTATACCACTCAAATATTTCATATTACATAAAAAAAACCACTATTTTTACTTTTAGAAAGTGATACACCTCTTCATGCATGGTTAAGATGGCATATATGTAGAAAATGAAGTTTAGATGTTAGATTGTATGTATGTAAATCCTCCTTTATTCATTGAATTCCATGAATAACATTTCATGAATTCACTAATTTACTTATTTCCTCTTTCCAGGCATTGATATGCAGTACTGCAGCAGTTATCACCATACTCGCCATTCTCATATAGTCCAACCAACGGCTCCCTGGCTTTGGTGTTGTAAAAAGTTACACTACTGCTCATAGTTTGCTGTTAATGGGTAAATTCATCAAAGGAACTCAAGATTTATTCGAATTTGGTGGTCTAATTCTGTTCTCTTCAAAGAAATTTACATAAAATCAAATTGGGCTTGCTTTGTTTGGGTAACCCAATACAAATGAGAGTGAATGCAATAAAATATTGTTTGAGAAATGTATGATGTAAAATTGAAGCTTCACTTCTTTTTATTTTTTGTTGTCCAAAGTGTTTGTTTTAAGTCAACATTTGACATTTATTTGAATGAAAATTGTGACTTTTGACTAAAAGGAAGCTTCAATTATGGGTGTTGTCTGTGCTTACTTTTATTTGTTTTGTCATATCCCAACTCGGCTTCAAAGTCTTCAGTGCATTGTTAATTGTTATTCTTCTCAAAGAAAAAGGAGTTATTATTCAAAACTTTTTAAAGCAACGCAATGCTTAAGTGGTCATTGTTCTTAGGATTGGCTGAAGAGCTGTGCTGAAATGTCAGCCCCTAAGTTTGAAGTTATGAAGAAGTCGCATGTATAATTTATGCAAATTTGTTGTATTTAATAGATTTTATTTGACGTAGTCAGAATTGTGAGTTTTTTAAAAAATTGAATAATAATTTGCCAAATGATTTCTGAGGCATATTTGGTAATGCCTAATAACTGTCCTGACGTATGAAACTGCAGGTGCAGTTGGCTCTGTCAACTAGGGTTGTTAATGGTCTGGGTCGACTTGAAATTAGCTTGAATGGATTAATTGTGACTCGGAATTGGCTTGTTGCTCATTATATTCGATTTTGAGTCAATCTGACTTGAAATTGAATCGAGCTCATTCTGGCTTGAAATTGAAATGGGCTAACTCAAACTGAGTTATTTGGATCAGTTTTAGCTCGGAAGCGGCTTGGTCCTGCTCAAATTGAGTTATTTTGATATGTTCCAACTGGAATCAAATAGAAATTGGCTTGTGGCTCCTTATATATAATTTGCTTAGAATTATATATATAATTTTATAAATAAAAAAATTATTACGAGCTGATGTGGTCAATTTGAGCCGATCCTAAATTTTGGATTGATCACAATGAAGCTAATTCTAAATAAGATAAAGTTATAAGTATTGTTAAGTAAATTATAAAAGATGTGTTTCGAGAGTCAAAAATTATAAATAAAAATAGTTGTTTGTAGAATAATAATGGGTGTAGTCGCCTACAGTGCAGATATGTTGATTGACAAAGTATTTTTCCTATTTATGCTAGATTAAATCAGAAATAGGTTTTATGCTCATATCTTTTTTGCTTTACTTTTGGATGTTTTTATTGTATATTTATAATATGTACCTTATTTTATGTTTTTTACTAATGATAGTCTTCTTGTGGATAAGAATAGAGAGAGAGAGAGAGAGAGAGAGAGAGAAAGAGAGAGTTCATACTTGAATTATGGAAGTTAACTTTAGAGTTTAAAGGCTTTTATTCAAGTAGATCTAATATTGAATACATTGAATGTAATTTTAATAGTTGTAGATCTAGTAGTGGTGTTGTAACTATGTGTCTTCAAGTCAATAAAAAGAGTGGATGTTTTAGATATCTTAGGTCTTTTGTTCAAAGCTATGGTGATATATATGGGGATGTTATTAGCAGAATTCTAGTTGGGTGGTTGAATTGGGGAAATGAATCAAGCATATTGTGTGCAGAAAAGTACCATTTAAACTGAAAGAAAAATTTTATAAGGTGATGAGACTTGTAATGTTTTATGCCACATAATTTTGGTTTGTAAAAGAGAAGCATAAAATAAAATTAAGTGTTGCTAAAATGAGAATGCTCAAGTGGATGAGTTTCTTTGCACTTAGAGAAAATGCGAAATGAATATATCCATGAAATTGTTGGAGTAGCTCCGGTGGTAGACAAGATTAGAGGAGGTCACCTTAGATGGTTTGGTCACATTAAACGCTGAACATTTGATGACCAAGTTAGAAGAGTAGATGTTTTAGATTTAACTATGTTAAAAAAGATAGGTGTATAGGAAATTAATAAATTGATTAGGATTCTAATTTGAGAGTTTAAATTTTGGAAAATTCGCATAAATACCTGTTGAATCTGAATTTGTTTCTAAATCACACAATGAATAGAATGTAAAATAGGAGAGATAAAGGGGAGAGAGAGAGAGAGAGAGAGAGAGAGAGAAACGCATATTAATGAACAATAATTTGAAAGAAATGTGTAACCCTTTATTCATAGAGTGATCTCTATTTATAGAATATGTGAAATGAAATTTGTCTTTACTTTAGTTGGAACTGTATAGAGTATTATAGGTATTTTACATAAGTAGACTCAGAGTTTGACTTCTTTAAGGCTTGGCTGGTTGGATGAATGACTCCTTGTTAGACGTGGGTTTGTTAAGCTAGAGAAGCCCGCCAGCTGGACTAGTCCTGTAAGGACTACTGGTTGG
>NEWO01000525.1:22036-39269 GCA_003013225.1 Phalaenopsis aphrodite | reverse complement strand
ATGGGACTTGCCAAGAAAGAAACACTCACTGCCACATTGAAGAATCTAATGAACAAAGAAAGCTCTAAACTAGCTATCATATAATGATAGTTTAAAATTGTATAATATGAGGACCGCCTTGAAGCACATCTCAACATTTTTTAAATTGTAATGAGGTTTGCGCCTCATTAGATACCACACGAGGCTTGCACCTCACATAATGTGAGGAGATTTGTAAGGATGTGAAGCGAGGCACACCATGCGCCTAGCTCAATTGTAGTGAGACGTGCATCATTAGAATAATGATTATTCTCAAAATAAATATACGTAAAATAATTGTAATAACATACTGTATTTAGCCATATAATACATGGCTTGAATCTATGTTAAGTTGTTACTATCAACATAATCATTATTTTAAAATCAAATACATATTCTTATTAATTAATATTGACTAAAGAGGAAGATTGGATTTAAGACAACGAATTAGATAACATGAACACAATTGAGGAAGAAATGAGAGAAAAAATAAATCGTTATGCTAATGTTTATAATGAAGGCTCATTAAGTGACGAGTGATGGTGACTTTTAAATTTAGAACTTCTAACGTTAGTAACTTGTTATGCTCTTACATTGATGGATAACAATAAGAGTGAAAAAAATAATTGTAACGAACTTATTTTAAATTCTTACGTTATTATGTCTTTGATGTTTGTATAATCCATTTTAGTTTATAGTTTGATGCTTGAAAATTAACTTGTTACTCTTACTATAAATAATTTATTATTTCTACTATATTAGGGCATTAAATATTGCATTATAAGCTATTAATATGTAAGGACATTAATATGTTACTTTTACCACAAAGTTTGAATTTAGTACAATGTTTCTTGCATTGCATAATTTGTTGATTTTGAGGCTTACACCTCAAAGTGCCTGAAGCATATGCCTCACCAGCCAGATAAAGAACCCCTCAATACCTAATCGCCCAATTTTAAACTTTCCATATAATCTTTCATTTTAGAAACATATAAATTCAAAAAAAAAGCATAAGGTTCCAACACATATATAATGGTCACCCTTCTTAAGTTATCCTTAAAAGTTTATCTAATTATTAAAAAATGTGTAAAAAAACAAATATATTAATATTTAAGGTTCCAACACATATATTAATACTTCACTATGATGCTAGTGCAAAAAAACAAAAGCTTGTCAATTTTCCAATAAGTAATACAATAATCTAAAGTCATTTTTCTTGTTCATATTGACATCTGGAGACTATCTTCTACTCCTAATATATTTAGGGCTTGGTAGTTTGTATCCTTATAACACGTGTATCATGGATCTCTCTTCTGTAAGCTAAAAGTGTGTAAGTATCATCGTCCCCACCTTTTTAATATTGATAAAAAATTAATTTGATATTGAAATTAAAAGAATAAAATCTAAAAATGATAACGACTTTTTAACCAATTCTCACTTCTTACATTTCCATGAGAAAAGAATAATACATGAGAAATTAAATACATTTCCACTTGTTATTGTAAAAGCTCTCCTTTTAAAAAAGAATGTTTCAAAACAATATTGGGAATAAGCTATTTGAACAACCGCTCACATCATAAATTGATTATGCAAAAAAAATTGTTGACCAAGTACTCAAATCATGGTCAAATTCTTTACTCAGCTCAAGACCTCAATAATTTTATTTCAATATACTAAAAATTTTTACCTTTATCCATACAAAACCTCAAAAAATAATAAAACATAGCCAAAAGCAATCAAATGTAATTTTATCGACTACTTTTCAACTGAAAAAAGGATACAAATAGAATCATCCAAGCTAAAAAAAATGTCTACTCAAGTACTCTACTTTTTTCTAACATAACATACTTTAAAAAGACTATACTTTTAACTACTTAACTCAAATTAAAAAAAAATACCATTCACAAATAAATTATTCTACATTGCTCTTCACACTATACCTCACCCCAACAAACAATTCTACTTTGGGACCTACAACTCTTAAAATTATCAAGCTTCAATTAGAACCACCTTCTATTCCACCATTATAAGTACTTAGGAAGGAAGGCAACTCAATCAACATAAATAAAATCAAGTAAATTAATCCCTAGCACCGAATTTGTTTAGGGAATCGCTGAGCTTGCAGACAAAGATAATTCAACAATATTTTTTTTGTATGTGCTTATACTACAAAAATCCTTTTCATCATCGTCGATTCTTTACTTAATAGCCTATAAAAACAATCTCTCAAACTATAAAAAATTAAAAATGGAATAATATTATGTGAAAAAAATGGAAGCCCATCAAAAGAAAAAAAAAAGAGAATTGGTGTTGCAATCAACATTTAAAAAAGTGCTCAAGGCGCCGACATCAAGTGGCTCTTCGATTCACGGTGTTGCTTCAACGACTTAGAGTGTGATTGAATATCTTTTTCTATGAAAAGCACTTTTGATTTTCATCTTTAATACAATTTACTTGGGTTAAATATTTACTTTTTTTCTCTTTATTTGACTAGTTTATACATATATTTTTCACCATCCTTGGTATTTAATCTATCATAAAAATACTAAAAGTAGAATTTTTAGCGTCACAGATTGCTCTTTTAGACTCCCTGCGAGTCATTAGTTTATGTTAAGTTCAATAAAAAATTGAAAGATAAACACTTAAAGCTACAACAACATAGAAATGGTGGTGATAAAATAGATCGTTTGACTGTTGATGATATAATGTATGATGATGAATGAATAACGCCAAAAAACATTTAAGGATTTTAAGTTGAAGATGAAGAAATGACTTTTAATGATGATGACAATGGAGATATCAATGTTAAAATTGAAAGGGGTCAAAAACATAATAAATTTGGAGCAACCACTTCACAGTAATTTAAATGTAATTAAAGTACAATTGATTGCTTAGTTGTGTTACTAATTATATTGAATTCAATTTTAATTGATATAGAGAGTAAAATGAAGATGATGGTAAAATAGAATTCGAGGATGATAGAGTTATTACATATGATGATTCTTCCAAAGATGAAAATGACGATGATAATTCTACGGCTCCTGACTCTTGGGGTATATTTAAATTATAATGTTCAAATTTTATTTCAAACTTTTCCAATTTTGTTTTATATTTATGATTTGGGAGTACTATATGCATGTGCTATTAAATAAGCTAGTGAATTCTATTGACATAATTAAATTCTAAGTTTAATGATCAAAATTTGTGGTTTGTTCAATATCATGTTTATGAATTCTGTTTAATTTTATGATTTTTTATTCTTTTTTTCATTTTTAGGCTTACACTTGGAAAAATGAAATAAAGCCTCGCCTCACCTCACAATGAAAAAATGCCTCGCCTCGCCTCACAATGAAAAAATGCCTCGCCTCGCCTCACAATGAAAAAATGCCTCGCCTCGCCTCACAATGAAAAACTGCCTCGCTTCGCCTCACAATGAAAGAAATGCTTGATTCCCAATTTTGCCTTTTAATACCTTGGCTACAACCAAAAATGAAGAAATCAATAAGTTGTACATTACTCCTTCCAGTGAAGTATAAAATCTAATCGATTATTAGAAACATATAAAACTAGTCTAGCTGTGGAAGGCTATAATCAAACATATAAAATTAATTAAATTGAAACTTTCACTCTTGTTGATAAAATAAATGTTGTTTGAACTCTTTTGTCATCAATAACTAACAAGGTCTAAAAAATACAACAATTTGATGTGAAAAATTCCTACGTGGTAATCTAAAAGGAGGAATATAAGGAGGGCCAACTAGTGTTTAGCTCAAACACAAAACAAAAGGTACATAAACTAATGATTATATGAATAGATGCAATCTCTAAGGGCATATTTCGGAACTTATCCAAGGAAATACTTAAAATAGGATATAACTAGCAACTATATATTATCGGTTAAAAACATAGCATCAAGGGAAGATTTTATAGTAGTGATTTACATAAACAACAAAACTGTAATAAGTAGTGACTTGAAAGACATGAAAATTTTAAGGAAGAAAGAGCCCTAAAAATTTAAAGCAAAAAAATTAGACAAACTAATGTACTTCCATAGCAATAAGGTTGCATACTCTCAACATGGGATATTTAAAACTTAACAAAAATTTATAAAAGACTAATTGAAGAAAATATCCAAGTTGGAATGCTTGTTTGTTGAGAGCCCCATAAAACCTAATAAAGAAACAGCAGTTGAAAAAAACCTTCTTTCAATTACTTGTAAGAAGAAAATATATTATGTTGTTAGTGTGATAAGTCAATTTATGGAAAATTATAAGAAATCACACCCGACATCAAATTTTATAATATTTGTAATAAATTTTAAGTTAATGAATTTTATTCAGGGGGATGATCTAACACTGAAAGAATATAAAGATGTCAATTATATAGAATCTATGATTTATATAAGTACAACTTCAAAATTTTGCAAAATCTTAAGAGGCAACATCATGACTAAAGGAAATAAATAAATAAAATATGGTGGTAAAATCCAACACGAAAATTGAATCTAAATCCATGGCACTAGAAATCTGCAAACTAGTATGGCCGAAAATTATTCAAAAATAATTTAAAAATTAAATGAAATTGTCCTACGATGAATTATAATGACAATAACTCAACCATCAATATTACACAATCTTATACAATATGTCAGAAGAAAACATTGAAATGAAAAGACAATTTATAAAGGAAGAGATTATAGATGTCAAATATGTTCTCCAATCATTGCCACGTATTGCCAACTTGTAAACATTCTCATCGAAAGCTTATTAGGAAAAAAATTTCAAAAATTGAAATGCAAATTTTAAATGAAAAAATTATTTCATTCACCTGAAGAGTGAAAAAATCAAAATAAATTAATTCCTTTCTTATTCATTACATGTCATCTCAATGATTCAAGGGATTAATATTAACACCTCATCAATTAATGGCCACTAAAAGTATTTCATAGTTATTATTCTGTCTACTCATCAATCTGTGGACAAATATAATTATTCTTCAATGATTTTATAAATTTTCTAATATAAGCTCTCCTAGGATTATATAAATACCACACAAACACTAAAACAAAAATGCAACAAATTCTCTCCAATTAGTGTCAAATGTCAACAATGCAACATGACCTCTATAATAAGGAGATCATATTTTTATGAAATAGAAAAGACTATCAATGTTAATTTGTAATTTGAAAAAGAGTTAGATGAGAAGATTATATTAATTGAATGGCAATTATAGATTCCAGCCTTAAATGGTTTGCTTTAATAAATGTCCCATTCAATTGACGAAGTGTAGGTTTATGATAGTATTCATGATGTTAGTGGAGATGAATCTAACGATTTTAATGTCAAACAAACATACAAGCCACCCTATATGAATCTGTTGATTTGAGAAATGCAAGTGATAGTCATGATTATCTATTGAAGTTTAGAGGTGACTATTAAAGGTACTGCCTCTTCTAGCCACGTGTTCCAAAATATAATGTTAAGTCAAATATTTGCCGTTATTGAGGAAATATTTTATCAAATGCACACATAAATAAAAGACTTAAACAACTAGATGACAAGGATTGAGTCCTATTCTCTAGCAAATATTGCAGATTATTGAAAGAGCTAATTGCACATTTTAATATATGCAAATAGGACAAGACATTAGGCAAATTTTAATTCAATAATAACACAACAAACACATGATTTTGATCATGATGAAATGGTTGAACATTCATTTCAAGTTGTGGAATAAAATCTTGTATTGAACATGTTGGTTTCATGTTTCTAGAATAAAATCGATGATGGTAAGATGATACGCAACAACTAGAAGTGTTATTTGAACTATTTCGTCAAGATCGCAATTATATGCAACTTATGTTATTGTTGCAATAATATTTTGTTCACATTCTTCTCCAACTTGTACTGACTTATCAAACTTTGATGGTTTTTCAAATAATCTACAAAATCAATATGAGAGAAAGTACTCATTATCAATCATCAAACAATATAAACACATTTTCAAATTCCGCACTTGCAAAAAATACTTCTAATTAAACCAGAAGATTACAATATTCGATTCAATATCAGTTTATGAAATTCATGATTTTGAAATGCATGACCTTCAAACTCATGTTGGCACATCAATGGAGAATTAATTTAATTTACCAAATATTAATGAGATAAAAAAATTAAAAACAATGTCCTAAACAAGAACAGAAAAGATAAATTCCATTAAAATAAGAACAAATCCAACAATATACCTGATTAGAGTTGATAATGAAATGACATGCTATTAAACTGAGAATGCGTGAGAAAAGTACTATTTTTGATGATCAATGTTTTTTCAAATCACTCTCATAATCTAGCAAAATAATAGGCATTATAAAACTATTCAAAAATATTGGACAAATTACATCACAAGGCATTGATGCATCTGTGAGGTTGAAAAATTGTTTATAACTCTACTGGAGATCAATTTACATAGTGATTCTGTATTCTGACAGACTTCACCTAATATATTCCTCAAACCAAGCAGCATTCAAACTTCATTAGATGTGAATTTGATAATGTGGTTATTAAATCAAAAGGCTTTCCAGCCAACATCTCCTCTCCACAAAGCACCCTAAATAAGTGACATACTGACATGTCTTCTCAAAATAGGTATCCTCTAGAACACTTCAAAAACATCTTAAATGTACAAGAAAAGCATCTTAATTACAATAACGATAGTCAAACAATTAATCCTTTTGGTTCCATAAGATTTATTTGATTATTTTATTTAATGCATGTATCTTCTTTGTTTGATGCTCATTGAAATAAGGCAATTACAATAGGCGAAATAAACGTTTAGCAACTGATCTTATATCAAAATGTGAAAAAAAGAAAGCATAAGCTAACTAAAGTTGAATCCAACATTTCGATAAATAAATTTCTAATTTAAAGCCAGAATCTACCTAAATGGGTTCCTTCATTAGAATGAATAACCCCAATATGTCTTGAAAAAAGATGAATAAGAAACCCTATATTAAATTGGTGATCTTCATCGCATAGTTGTTGCATAGCCAAAGACTAAACAAAGATCAAAATGCATTGGATGAATTTTTATTAAAATGAAGTTTTTTCTTCACATAACTTTCTTTAAAAAAACCATAAATAAAACTCCCAAGTAAAAGGGAGGTTTCCTGGCCGTATCAGTTGTTCAAGTATAGTTATTGGTGTAGTGCTCCATGCGAAACATTCCTTTTATAGCATATATGAAAAACTGATCTGAAGAAGAAATAAATTATAGAATAAGAAAACAAAATACAAGCGGCTAAAAAACTGTTCAGATCATGCAAACTAGGGGTACAACTACAGTATCCTTGTAACCTAAAGAGAAAGTTTATCGATATAGCTCTACATTTTGAGGGAATCTACAAATGCAATAGAAGATGCGAATGAAGCGTGGATAAAGCGTCACAGCATACCTACAAAACCAGGGAGGCCGTGAAGATAGGCCAATAGTTATATCAACATCAGCATTTTTCTTCGGCTTCTCAGGCTTACTATTTGAGTTCTGTGAGGGCTTCACATGATCCTTAGGACCATATTTCTCCTGAAAGCATTATCATGATCCATATATCAGCATTCAATACAGTACAATTCCAGTAGCAAAGCAGCAGTTTTTAGAAAGAACATACATACGAGCCACCAGACACTTCCCCTTATAAAATTGGAGCTGTTTGGCAACATATTTTACGCGAGATTTTAGTTTAAATAGTAACAAACAAAATTCACCCAAATACAAAACTTTTCTTTCCGAACTTCAGTTCATGAATATGCAAAACTATGAATAGAAAAAGGAACAGAGAAGAGGTAATAATTCTTATTAATTGAGATGAAATCAGAACTAGAAAAGAAGGAGACAGAACCGCTTCAGTCATGCATTGCGTGTGGGTCTGAACGTTCTCCTTGCTAAAAATGGCCCCACAATCGATGCAAGATAGCTGCAGAAACCAGAGCAGAATCGAAATCAGAGCGGGCTTGGAGAAGACCATAGTTTCAAGTCGAATCAAGAATTTATAGAAACTGAACCTTGTGGGCTGAGCAGATTCGGAAATGATTAGGTAGCTTCGGCTTCTTGAGGTTCTCGCCGCAGTCTTCGCACTGAAACCACACCATATCTCGTGTTTCTCGCTTGCTCGCAGCTTATTGCCGGAGGAGCGCCAATTGTTTGATCGTTAGGGTTTGTTTACGGAAAATAGGAGGGGAGGAAACGGGCCCAGGTCGAGCCGGGAACAGCTCATGAGATTTAAATTATGAGGATTTATTAAATCCTATAAATTTTAATTTAGTAAAATATAAAATAATTAAATTTCAATAAATTGTTTGATAATAAATTTAGTATATCTTATAAAATTTTTGACAATATTTAGATTTATAAAAATACAAAAACATAATTAAACCCTGTTCATTAATAATTTTTTTGTTAAACTAATCATTTTTTATTATCAATAGTTTAACATTTATCAAATCAATTATTAATTACTTTTTAATTAGATTAATTAATAAGTATTATGTGTTGAATCCAAAAAAAGGTGTGAATTACACCAAAAAATCAGAGCGTTTGACATATCAGAGGAACAGAAAGAGCAAAGAGAGAAATATAGTGCACACTAACATAAGTTCTCAAAAATTAGATTCAATAGTTTTTTCTTGAAGAAATGACCCCCTAATTATAGATAATAGGGGGTATCTAATAAAGTTACATATTTGTCTCTGTTTGAATAAAAATGTTATAAGTAATTAATACACATCTTTATATTTGCAACTTACTCTGGGATCCATAATCGACGCTAACATCGTACCATATTGGTAACTGCTAAAAAGGAAGCACATAGGGTATGTTTAGGGTAGTTTTTAAGTTATGGTGCGGCCCAAAACATGGAAACTCCTGTTTGGAAACTTTGGTGTGTGAGTGGTGTGGGATAACCTTATGTAAACACAGGTCGCGTGTTAGACCTCGCAACTCGCATTTTGATCATGTGATTTCCTTCTCGTGCCCTCGGTTTCCTCTGCATGTGCTCGGTTCTTCTCTGTTGTGCTTAGCACATCCATGCACTATTTCACCTCCCAAAAGAGTTCTTTGGGGTGATGGGCATGACTTAAATACAACTTTTTGGCCCTACACCTAGCCAATGTGGAACTTTTTGTCCGTGACATTCTCCTCCACCCAATCACGTGTTGCCCTCATTACGGATCGACTCCACCGAGGGTCTCAATGGTCATGGAGAGTTCATACATTTGACAGGCAGTAATCTGTTATGATACCACTTGTCACCTCTCAAAAAAGCTCTTCGCGGTAGTGGGCAGCTCAGGACTTAAATGCTGCTTTTTAGTACTACACCTAGCCGATGTGGGACTTTTTGTTTGTGACAACTAGCTCCCTTCTCTTCTTCTAACTCCAGTCAATGGTCTCTAGTGGCACTATCATCCCCTTCCTCCCTTCTCACTGGTTCCGAGCCAATCTTCTCTTTTGTACTATAGTATTTCTTACCCCTTTCTTTCCCTTAATTTTAACTCCTTTTGTAAGGTATGCGGTTAATGTTGGGCAGCGATTTTTGGCTCTCAGTGGTATCTTGATTTTGATGAATCGTTCTATGTGCTTATGGATGTGATAGTCGTTTTTGGCTTTGTGTCTTGCGTTTTATGACTTAGCTCTGTGATTGCCTCTTGTGGCCTAGTATTTTGTGATTCTTATGGGGAAATTAATGAAAGCATTTGAGAGAGAAGTTCATGGAAAATTTTGTCATTTGTGGCTTGGTTTTTAGATGTTTTGCTTACATTTTGATTGTCGTTTATGGCTTAATTTTTTGCAGATTGATACACCTAAAATATATACCATTAATGTACACATTTTTAACCTAGTTTTGAGGATATTTGCGCTTTAATGGAAGTTATTTGTGTGTTTTTCTTTCAGATACAGTTAAATGGATGAAATATGGTAAAAAGAGTGAAAAAAAATCAAATTTGGAGCAAAAATGAAGAAAATATGGAAATGAACTATGGCGCCTACGCGCACAAGACTGATGCTTAAACGTCGGGAAACAGAGAAGGTCACGCCTAAAAGACAAAGGTCTCGCACTTACGCGTCAGGGGTAGTTATGATGAAAATTCAAGGGATTTTGGATGAATTTTGAAGGGGTGTTTGAAGCAACTTTTGGTGAAAACGTGAATTACAATTAATGGACACAAAAATACATTGAAATGACTCTTAAAAAGAGGCAACTTTTGGAAGATTCATTGAATGTAGACACATTTTGAAGAGACACCAAAACACATTTTTGAAAACTATAAAAAGGATGAATTACATTGAATTGATGGGAGCAGATTAGAGGAGATTAGACAGAAGAAGAGAAGATTAAAAATTTAGGATNCCTAAAATATATACCATTAATGTACACATTTTTAACCTAGTTTTGAGGATATTTGCGCTTTAATGGAAGTTATTTGTGTGTTTTTCTTTCAGATAGAGTTAAATGGATGAAATATGGTGAAAAGAGTGAAAAAAAATCAAATTTGGAGCAAAAATGAAGAAAATATGGAAATGAACTATGGCGCCTACGCGCACAAGACTGATGCTTAAGCGCCTGGAAACAGAGAAGGTCACGCCTAAAAGCCAAAGGTCTCGCACTTACGCGCCAGGGGTAGTTATGATGAAAATTCAAGGGATTTTGGATGAATTTTGAAGGGGTGTTTGAAGCAACTTTTGGTGAAAACGTGAATTACAGTTAATGGACACAAAAATACATTGAAATGACTCTTAAAAAGAGGCAACTTTTGGAAGATTCATTGAATGTGGACACATTTTGAAGAGACACCAAAACACGTTTTTGAAAACTATAAAAAGGATGAATTGCATTGAATTGATGGGAGCAGATTAGAGGAGATTAGACAGAAGAAGAGAAGATTAAAAATTTAGGATACTTATAGAGAGTAGAAAATAAGGGGTTGTAGGATTTTATTTAGGGCTTCTTCTCACTTTTCTCATTCCTAGTGAAGGAGAAAGTGATTAGATAGTTCTAAGTAAGAATCCATTGTAGTTTGTTAGTGTAATAGAGAGATTTTAACCCTCTAGGGTTGGGCGACCAGCCTAGGGAGGATTGTAAGAGAAAGGATGAGGTTCAAAGGAACTTCGAGAGTTTAGTGGAAAGGAATTTGAGATAAGTTTTTATCTTTGTAACTAAATTAAGTTTTAATTTAGACTTCTTGTGTTTCTACATGATTTCTACTTTTAAACTTAATTGTTGTTGTGTTTTCTTCATGAATTCTGAGTAGTTATTTTTCTCTTTTTCCTTAAAATGATAAGTAATTAAGTGTTTGAAGGAAGTTGTGCAAAGTATTGATCTATAATGCTGGAATAAGTTGTGATGATTTAATCATTGTACTTCATTTACTTCTTGATTTGGCCAATTGAGATCTTAATATTTGTTGTGAAAACATGTAAGATCTGTAATGGTATTGTCTTAGTTAACTAATGGTAGAATCACATGAGATTGCATGGATGAGAATGTTACTCGTATAGTTGAGTACAAATAAATAGGGAAATAAACTTTGAAGGGTGTAGAGTTATAGGAGTTTAGAGTGACATGCTAAAGCCCCCAATTCGGTCTATTGTTTTAGATCTTGATACGAGAAGTTAGCCCCCAGGTGGATGGAGAAGAGAGAACTCAAAGTGAGACCTAGTATCTTCACTACCTAGCCCTTCTTCAGGACTATTCAAATTTTAGATTAGTCAATGTTATTTATAACATCTCTAGTAAGGGTAAAGAATAATATTGCTCATATTTGGCACAACATAATTTAAATACTTTCACAAAAGAATTCTTATACTTGTTACTGATTTATGAAAAGGAAAAAGATATTTTATTTGTATTGCTTTAATCTTACAAAAATCTAGTTAAATTTAGTATGTTGCTTACTTTATTTTCAATTATAAAAAATTACCCTAAAGAATCGAATTCTCATTCCTATCATAGTATCTATAGTTTGAGAAAAACTCTTTTTCAAAGTAGAGGTTGTTATATAATTTCTTCTTAAAAGTTTGTAATTCTCCCTGTAGGTTTGATATCTTGGAGCTTAATAAAAAAATTTTATATTACTTGATAATGATATGTATACATGTGTAGTATCCCAATATTTAAATATGACAATTGCACTCTTACTTGCTTTGGAACCAAGTTTTTTACATCGTTGTAAAGAAGAATTATAACTAAAGAGAATTGAGAATCTAACCAAACATACATTGTAGTACTATCGTACTAGATAGGGATCAAGTTTTTGGCTTTTGTTATTAGAAAATTTACATCTAGCTCTTAGCAGTGGAGTCAAAAAGCAAAAGTATATATAAGAAAGCAAGATCAAATTTTTGGCGTTGTTACCAGGGATAAAAAAAAATTTAGTAAAAATTGAAGGAATTATTTAGGATAACAAATTTCTATTTTTAGAAAGACTTATTTAAAATTTTAGATTTATTATAGGAATATCATAGTGATGTTTTTATATAATTTCTTGTTTATGTGATTTTTATTTTATTTTGTAGTAATATATGCGTATTTTAGGTTCTAAAGGACTAGTACCCTATGATTCTGAATTAGAAAGAATTATTAGAAAAATAAAAAATACAAAAAAAGTTTAAAATTTTCAAGAAATGATAAACAAAAATAATCAAAATGTTGAAATTTATCAAGAATTTGGACCTTTAAGAGAGTATGCAAACTCTATAGTATATGAACTTCATAGTAGTATTCAAAAACCTGCTGCAGTGACTAATTCATTTGAACTTAAACTTGTTATTATTCAAATGATATCAAATAATCAGTTTGGTGGAACACCAATTGAAGATCTAAATTTACATATTGTTAATTTTCTAGAATTGAGTGCTACATTTAAATATGATGGTATTTTGGATGATGCTATTAGACTTTGACTTTTTTTATTCTCACTGAGGAAAAAGGCTAAGATATGGTTAAATTCATTAGCACCTGAATCTTTCAGAACTTGGGGTAATTTAGCACAGAAATTCCTTGATAAATATTTTCCACCATAAAAAACTGTGAATCTTAAAAATGATATTACATCTTTTCATTAGTTTGAAAGGGAATCTATTTATGAAGCATGTGAACAATTTAAAGAACTCCTGAGAAAATATCCTCATCATTTTATACCATATTGGTTAATAATTCAAACCTTTTATAATGGATTTGATGGATCTCTTAGATCTATTATCAATGTCGTTGATGTTTGGTTCAATGATGTCAAAATCATTTCATGACGCATTTGCTTTAATTAAAGAGATGACTACTAATAATTTTCAATGGCCTTCTGAGAGGGTAAATCCTAAGAAAGTAGCCAATATTCATGAATCTAATGCTTTCGTAATGTTAAAAAATCAAGTTGCTACAATTTTAAGTTAGACCAATTTGGAATTAATTTTCTCAACCAATTTTCATGATTGAAGAAAATTCATTTAGATATATGGTAGATTCTCAAACATCATTAGAAACTTTGAATGTCATAAATAATAAGTCAAATAACCTATATTCAAACTATTATAACCCAAGTTGGGAAAACCATCTTAACTTTAACTGGAATAACAATAATTTGGGTGGTAATAATCAGCAATGGGGGAAAAACCAAGCAAACCCATTGGAAAACTGGAACAACCAAGGTAATAATAATTCTAGACTACTTATCATCCAGGTTTTAATAGTAATCTACAATTTAAGGAGAAACAGTTGTATATAGAAGAAGTAGTGTTACAAATGGGAAATCGGTTACAAAGTCAAAGAGTTGCAATTAGAAATATTAAGAATCAACAGGGACAAATAACAAATTCATTAAGTAATAGATCTCAAGGAACACCTGCTAGTAATACAGAGATAAATCCAAAATACCATAATAAAGAGCAAGTAAAAACTGTTCAACTTAGAATTGGAAGAGAGTTGGAAGGTAAAGTTCAAAAAGTGTTTGAAGTAGAGAGAGAAGAAATTGAAGAACCTAAAGAGGATGCTTTAAAAGGTTTAGAAAGACCTATTTCTCCACTAAAAATTGACTTGGAAAAACCACCACCTCTATTTCCTCAGAGACTTCGTCAATAAAAGTTAGATAAAAAATTTTCAAAATTTTTGAAAATCCTTAAAAAAAACTTACGATTATTATTCCATTTGCTGAAGACTTAGAACAAATGCCAAGTTATTTTATGTTTATGAAGGATATTATTAACAGAAAAAATAAGTTTTTAGATAACAAGACTGTTGCACTTAGTGAGAAGTGTGGTGCTATAATTCAGGAAAAGTCTTCTAAAAAGCTTAAAGATCTTGGTTGCTTCACAATTCTATGTGCAATAGGAGACAGATTTTATGGGAAAGCTTTATGTGATTTAGGTGCAAGCATTAACCATGTGTCATTATCAATATTTAAAAGACTAGTATTAAGAGAAATATCCAATACTCTTGTAACTTTGTAGTTAGAAGATCTTTCAATAACATATCCTAAGGGAGCCTATAGAAGACATTTTAGTGAAAGTGGATCAATTTATCTTTTATGTTGATTTAATTATGCTAGATCTGAAGGAAGATAAAGAGATAACTATCATTTTTTAGAGACCTTTGCTAGTTAGAGGAAGAGCAATGATAGATGTGCAGAAAGGAAAATTAACTGTGTGCATCAATGATCAAACATTTACTTTTAATATTTCAAGATCAATAAAGTATCCTACAAAAGGTAAAGATGATGAGTGTTACAAGATGGATGTAATAAGATATCTGAGTGAATGACATTTCAAAGAAACTTATGAAAAGAAATCTAAAATGAAAGAGTTGGAACATGAGCAGGAAGAGGAATTAAAACAAGTTGATGATTTTCATGAAGAAGATTCAAAATATGTTCGAGAAAGTTTTGAAGTTTTGGACATGATAGAAAAAGATAAATATTTTTATCCATCAATTGAAAAACCTCCTAAACTTGAATTGAAGTTAATTCCTAAAAATTTAAAATATGTCTTTTTAGGTGATTCCTCAACATTACCAATTATAATTTCCATAAATTTAACTTTAGAAGAAGAAGAGAGTTTAATGAAAACTTTAAAGAATTATAAGAAAGCCTTTAGATGGACAATTGTTGATATTAAAGGAATCAATCTTTCAATTTATATGCATAGAATTCTTATGGAATAAAACTACAAACCCGGGGGTGATCCTCAAAGGAGATTGAATCTTGTTATGAAAGAAATTGTTAAGAAAAAAATTTTAAAGTAATTAGATGCTGGAATTATCTACCCTATTTTGGATAGTGCATGGGTTAGTCCAATTCACTGTGTTCTTAAGAAAGAATGAGTGACTTTGACTATTAATGAAATAACAAATTAATACCAACAAGACAAGTGATCCCAAAACTGCTTATATGCAACATTATAACAATAATTTTGATTATATTTTTCACTTATATTTCATTATTTTGCAACAAAACCAAAAACTTGATCTTGAAAAAAAATAAGAATTTAACTTTTAATTTATATATTTTGGGATACTACGCAATAATACGTATCATTATCAAGTAACATAAGACTTTTTTATTAAGACTTGAATATCGAACCCACAGGGAAGATATGCAATATGCACTTTTTAGTAAACTTTCTATTTTTAAGAAAGATAATCATTTAAACTAAAAACGTTTTCTTAGTAAAGAAAGTTTAAATATTTTTGGTAATTTTAATATTTTGACAAAAACAGAACAAACTTAAAAAGATAACTTGAATTTTTGTAGAAGAGAACTACTAAATATGAAAATATCTTTCTCCTTATCATGAATCAGTAATAAGTATAGGAATTCTATTGTGGAAGTATGCATATTGTGTTGTGCCAAATAGGAGCAATAATATTCTTTACCCTTACTAGAGATGTTATAAAGAACATTGGCTAATTTAAAGTTTGAATAGTTCTGAAGACCGGCTAGGTAGGGAAGATACTAGCACTCACTCTAGAGTTCCCTCAATTCTCTCCACCTAAGGGCTAACATCTCGTATTAGAACCTAAAATAATAAACCAAGTTGGGGGCTTTAACCTGTCACTTTAAAGTCCTCTAACTTTATGCCCTTCAATGAATATTTTCCTATTTATTTGCACTCAATCATATGAACTATATTCTCATTCATACAACCTCATGTGATTCTTTCCAATTGTTGACTGAGATAATGCCAGCCCGGTTTTTACATGTTCTCACAACAAATTTTAAATATGGATTGGCCAAATCAAGAAGTAAATTGATTTAAATCATCACAACTTCTTCCAAGATTAAAGATCAATACTCTCCACAACTTCCATCCAACACTTAATTACTTATCATTTTAAGAAGAAAGATAAAGAAAACTACTCAGAATCCATGGAGAAAACAAAACCACACTTTATTTTAAAAGTAAAAATCATTGTCAAACTAACAACAAGTCTCAATTAAAACCAAAAGTAGTCTAAAATAGAAGATGAAAATTTATCTCATGTCCTTCACCAAACTCTTGAAGTTCCTTTGAATCTCTTCTCTTTTACAACACTCTCAATATAAAACTAAAATAAAAAGGATAAATATGTGGTGCCTGAAAAATCTCTCCAACTAACTCCCCAATTTTAGAACTTTCAAAACTTTCCCATTACTCTCAGGACCCCTTTCAAAGTCTCAATCTTCCTTCTTTTATAATTCTTTAAAAGGTGCTTTGGTATCTCTTCAAAATGTGTCTTGATTCGATGTATGTCCCTAAGAGATACATCCTTTCACAATAATTTTTTTTCCATTGTGGCTGTAACCACCTATTAGCTAATAGGTGCCTCAAAAACCTCTTCAAAATTTGCAAGAACTGAATTTACTCATCCAATAACTGCCACTACCACTTAAGCGAGGGGCCTCTTGCGCTTAGGCACATCCTTCTCTGTTTAACTAGCGCTTAGATGCCAAAACACTTTGTTGACCTCACTTTTGGTTGAGGTCTAGAAATTTCTTTAGTAGCCTAGGTCTAGCTATAGGACTTTCCTACTGACTAGTCTTAGAAAACTAGAAAAGGTACCCTCACCATTAGAAACTCAAAACTCTTCTCTTTTCTCAACTTGAAGTTCCACATATTGGTCCTAACCTCTAGCACTTAGTAGGTAAGATCATTATGAGGGAACTCAAGGAGAGTTCCTATAGGGCTACTTGACCTTAGG
>NEWO01000525.1:3247-13585 GCA_003013225.1 Phalaenopsis aphrodite | reverse complement strand
CTTCAAGCTCATTTAATTGCAATAATATTTTCTCACCAGCATCTTTAAAATTATAATTGAACTCTTTAATCACCCAATATGCTTTATGCTGAAGTTCAATTGGTAAGTGACAAGTTTTCCTAAATATTAGCCTATATGTGGACATTCCTATAGGAGTTATGTATGTAGTCCTATAAGCCCACAAAGCATGGTCAAGTTTGACTGACCAATCTATTTTTGTTAGATTCACAATTTTTTCCATAATTCTTTTAATTTCCTAATTGGATAATTCAGCCAAATCACTTATCTGAGGATGATAAACAATAGCAATCTTATGATTTATATGATATTTCTTTAATAACTTCTCCATTATGACATTTCTAAAATGATTTCCCCCATTAGTAATGATAACTCTCAGCATCCCAAATATACAAAATATGTTAGTTTTCAAAAATTTTTGCAATACTTTGAGCATCACATCGAGGTAAAGCAACAACTTCTATCCATTTGGATACACAGTCCACTACTAACATAATATATAAATTTCTGAAAGATGGTATAAATGGTCCCATAAAATCTAATCCCCCAACATCAAATATTTCAACTTCTAGCATATAATTGAGGGTCTTTTAGAAATATTGTCTACTCATTGACATCAATCACAAGTTTTGATATAAGCATTAACATCCTAAAAAATTGTAGGCCAATAATCTAAATTGTAAAATTTTGTATGTTATTTTATCAACACCAAATTGTCCCCCAAAATCAGAATTATGACATTTTTGAATAATTTCATAAGTTTCTTCTAATGGTACACATCTTCAAATTATTAGATCCTTTCCTTATTTATATTAAAATGGGTCATCCCAAAAATAAGTCTTAGCTTCAGAAATATCCTCTTTTGTTGATATGTCATTCCATAGGGTATAATATCACTAACAATAAAGTTCACAATGTCGACATACCACACAACACACCACTCATTAATAGTGAACAATTTTTCATCTGGAAAAATTTCATTAATCTCTTTTTCAAAACAGAGTGGCTTTTCTAACTCACGCCTATACAATTGATCAGCAATTTGATTTTCAGTCCCCTTTCGATCTACTATTTCAAAACCAAATTCTTGCAAAAGAAGAATCCATTTTATAAGTCTAGGATTAACATCCTTTTTTTTCATTAAGTACTTAATAGTAGAATGATCTGTATGCACTACGCAATAAGTTCCAGTTAAATATGATCTAAATTTATCAAAAGCTTACAATATTGCTAATAACTTTTTTCAGTTGTTATATAATTGATTTGAGTTTCATTAAAAGTTTTACTAGCATTGTAAATTACTTTAAAAATTTCATCATATCTTTGCCCTAAAATAGCTCCTATAGCATAATCACTAGCATCACACATCAATTCAAAAAGTTTTACCCAGTTTGATGAAACTATAATTGGTGCAGTGATTACTTTTTATTTTAATAAATTAAAAGCTTTTAGGCATTCCTCATCAAAATTGAAAATTGTGTCTTTCTCTAGTAAATGGCATAAAAGCTTAGCAATCTTTGAAAAGTATGTAATATATCACATGTAGAATCCAACATGTCCTAAAAAACTCCTAATTTCCCTTACATTTATTGGATAAGGTAAATTAGTGAACACTTGAATTTAGTAAGATCTACTTTCATACCATTTTCTGATAATTGATGACCTAATACAATTCCTCCTACTACCATAAATTGACATTTTTCTCAATTAAGGACTAAATTTGTTTCCACACAGTGCTTAAGAACTTTAGATAAATGTTCTAAACATGAGTCAAATGAAGTTCCAAACACAGAAAAATCATCCATGAATACTTCAATCCCTTTTTCAATTAAATCACAAAAATTTCCATCATACATCTTTAAAATGTGGCAAGGGCATTACATAAAACAAAGGGCATCCTTCTAAAAGCAAAAGTACCATAAGGACTTCTAAAAGTTGTTTTCTCTTGATCCTCAGGAGATATTTGTATTTGGTGATAACCGGTATATCCATCTAAAAAATAAATGTATTTATGCTAAACTAGTTTATCCAACATTTGATCTAGAAAGGGTAATGGAAAATGATCATTCCCAGTGGCAAGATTTAATTTTCTATAATCAATACATATTCACCACCCTGTAACTTGTCTAGTAGGTATTAATTAATTATGTTTATTCACAGTTACAGTTACTCCTGCTTTCTTAGGAACACAGTGAACTGGACTAACCCATGCACTATTTGAAATAGGGTAGATAATTCCAGCATCTAACCACTTTAAAATTTCTTTCTTAAGAACTTCGATCATAACAGGATTCAGTCTCCTTTGAGGATTAGCCATGGGTTTGCAGTTCTCTTCCATATGAATTATATGCATACAAGTTGAAGGATTGATTCTTTTAATAACAACAATTGTCCTTCCAAAGGCTTTCTTAAAATTTTTCAAATTTTTCATCAACTTTTCTTCTTCTTCCATCATTAATTTTGAGGAAATAATAACTAGTAAAGTAGAGGAATCTCCTAAAAAGGCGTATTTTAAATGTTCAGGAAAGAATTTCAGGTTTTTCAATTGATGGACAAAATGATTTATCTTTATCTATCATGTCCAAAATTTCAAAACTTTCTCGAACATAGTTTGAATCTTCCTTAAAAAGTTCTTCCCATCGATCTAATTCCTCTTCTTGCTCGTGTTCCAAATTTTTTTCTTCAAATTTTTCTTCATAAGCTATTTTGAAGTGACATTCACTTAGATATCTTATAACATCCATCCTATAACATTCATCATCTTTACCTTTTGCAGGATATTTCATTGATTTTGAAATATTGAAAGTAACAATTTGATCATTGACATGCATTGTTAATTCCCCTTTATGCACATCTATCATTGCTCTTCCTGTGGCTAGGAAATGTCTCCCCAAAATGATAGATATCTCTTTATCTTCCTCCATATCTAGCACAATGAAATCAACTGGAAAGATAAATTGATCCACTTTCACTAGGACATCTTCTATAACCCCTTTAGGGTATGTTATCGAACGATCTGCTAACTGCAGAGTTACAGTAGCAGGG
Source organism: Phalaenopsis aphrodite (assembly GCA_003013225.1). Classification (NCBI taxonomy): domain Eukaryota; kingdom Viridiplantae; phylum Streptophyta; class Magnoliopsida; order Asparagales; family Orchidaceae; genus Phalaenopsis; species Phalaenopsis aphrodite. The sequence continues at coordinate 10,522 of NEWO01000525.1, read as the reverse complement.
GTTATTTTTCTTACTCGCAATCTTTTGGAACTGCAGAGCTACCAAGATCTTTAAGCTTTTTAAGAAGCTTTTTCTGAATTATAGCACTACACTCCTCACTAAGTGCAACAATCTCATTATTTTCAAACCTTCATTTTCATGTTGAGAATATCCTTCATAAACTTTACATAGCTTGACATTTGTTCTAAGGCTTCAGCAAATGAAATATTAATTGTAAGCTTCTTAAATATTTCCAGAAACTTTGAAAATTGCTTATCCAACTTCTACCGAGTCTCTGAGGAAATGGAGGTGGTGGTTTTTCTAAATCAATTTTCAGCAGAGAAATAGGTCTCTAAGAATCTTTTGGAGCATCCTCTTTTGATTCTTCAATTTCTTCTCTCTCTACTTCATTTTCTTTTTGAATCTAAGCTTCCAACTCTCTTCTGCTTCTAAGAAGAATGGGTTTTACTTGCTCTTTATTCTATTCTTTTGGATTTGATTTAGTATTACTAGGAAGTGTTTCTTGGTATCTATTACTTAATGAATTTGCAATTTGTCAAAGTTGATTCTCAATATTTCTGATTGTAGCTCCTTGACTTTATAATTGATTTTCCATTTGTAACACCACTTCTTCTATAGGCAACTTCTTCTCCTTAAATTGTGTATTATTGTTGAAACCTAGAGGATAATTAGATCTATAATTATTATTCCCTTGATTATTCCAGTTTCCCAATGGGTTTACTTGGTTGTTTCCCCATTGCTGATTATTAGCACTCAAATTGTTAATCCAGTTAAAGTTGGGATGGTTTTTTCAACCTGGTTATAATAATTTGAATATGGGTTATTCTGCTTGTTATTTATGGCATTTAAAGTTTCTATTGATGCTTGAGAATCTACCATTTGGCCTAATGAATTCTCTTCAATCATGGAAATTGGTAGAGAAAAATTCATTCCAAATTGGTCTAACTTCCTTGAAATTGCAACAACTTGATTTGCTAACATAGTAAATGCATAATATTCATGAATATTGGCTACTTTCTTAGAATTCACCCTCTCAGAAGGCCATTAAAAATTATTGGTAGTCATTTCTTCAATGAAAGTATAAGCTTCATGAAATGGTTTTGACATCAATGAACCACCAGCAGCGGCATCGATAATTGATCTAAGAGATCCAATTAATCTATTATAAAAAGTTTGAATTATTAACCAATCTGGTATAGCATGGTGTGGAAAATATTTAGCAAGATGTAATATCATTTCTATGAGTTCTTTAAATCTTTCCCATATTTCTTAAGAGTTCTTTAAATCTTTCCCATGCTTCATAAATAGATTCCCCTTCAAACTGATTAAAAGATGTAATATCATTTCTAAGCATCATAGTTTTTTATGGTGAAAAATATTTAGCAAGGAATTTTTTTGCTAAATCAACCCAAGTTCTGATAGATCCAGGTGTCGTCCCACATCTTAGCTTTATCTCTCAATGAGAAAGGAAATAACCTAAGTCTTATGACATCATTTGATACACCATCATATTTAAATGCAGTGTACAATTCTAGAAAATTGGCAAGATGTAAAATTTAGATCTTCAGTTGGTGATCCCCCAAACTAATTGTTTGATACCATTTGGATATAACAGATTTAAGCTCAAATGAATTAGCCACTACAGTAGGTTTTTGAATACTACAATGAAGTTAATCTACAGTAGGGTTGACATAATCTCTTAAAGGTCTAAACTCTTGATGAATTTCAGCATTTTGTTCATTTTGGTTTGCCATTTCTGTAATTTTTTTGAATTTTTCAAGATTTTATATTTTTTTGTTTTTTTGATTTTTCTAACAGTTCTGTCTAATTTAGAATTGCAGGGCACTAGTCCTTCAGAACCTGAACTACGCATACACTAACATAAAATAAAATAAAATAAAACTAAACACACAAAATAAAAAACAATAAGTTAAAGTTTAAATAAGACTTTCTAAAAATAGAAATTTACTTTTAAATCAATAGATTCTTTACAACATTCACTTCACTTCCCCAGCAACGACGCCAAAAACTTGATCCCAAAACTGCTTATATGCAACGATATAACAATAATTATGATTATATTTTTCACTTATATTTCCTCATTTCACAACAAAATCAAAAACTTGATCTTGAAGAAAAATAAGAATTTAACTTTTAATTTATATATATTAGGATACTACAGAAGTATATGTATTATTATCAAGTAATATAAGCCTTTTTGATTAAGACCTGAATATCGAACCCACAGGGAAGATATGTAATACACACTTTTTGGAAAACTTTCTATTTTTAAAAAGACAATTATTTAAACTAAAGACATTTTTGCAGTAAAGAAAGTTTAAGAAGATAATGAGTTTTTGTAGAAGAAAAGCACTAAATATGAAAATATCTTTCTCCTTATCATGAATCAGTAATAAGTATCGAAATTCTATTGTGGAAGTATGCATATTGTGTTGTGCCAAATAGGAGCAATAATATTCTTTACCCTTACTAGAGATGCTATAATGAACATTGGTTAATTTAAAGTTTGAATAGTTCTAAAGACCGGCTAGCTAGGGAAGATACTAACTCTCACTCTAGAGTTCTCTCAATTCCCTCCACCTGGAGGCTAACGTCTCATATTAGAGCCTAAAATAATAAACCAAGTTGGGGCCTTTAACCTGTCACTTTTAAGTCCTCTAACTCTACACCCTTCAATGAATATTTCCTTATTTATTTGCACTCAATCATATGAACTACATTCTCATTCAAACAACCTCATGTGATTCTTTCCAATTGTTAACTGAGATAATACCAGCCCGGTACTTACATGTTTTCACAACAAGATTTAACATCTGGATTGGCCAAATCAAGAAGTAAATGAAGTACATGGATTTAAATCATCACAACTTCTTTCAACATTAAAGATCAATACTCTCCACAACTTCCATCCAACACTTAATTACTTATCATTTTAAGAAGAAAGATAAAAAAAACTACTCAGAATCCAGAGAGAAAATAAAACTACACTTTAGTTTAAAAGTAGAAATCATTGTCAAACCAACAACAAGTCTTAATTAAAACCAAAAGTAGTCTAAAAAAAGATAAAAACTTATCTCAAGTCCTTCATCAAAATTTTGAAGTTGCTTTGAATCTCTTCTCTTTTACAACACTCTCAATATAAAACTAAAATAAAAAAGATAAATATGTGGTGCCTGAAAATCTCTCCAACTAACTCCCTAATTTTAGAACTTTTAAAACTTTCCCAATACTTTCAGGACCCCTTTCAAAGTCTTAATCTTCCTTCTTTTATAATTCTCCAAAAGGTGCTTTGGTATCTCTTCAAAATGTGTCTTGATTAGATGTATTTCCCAAAGAGGTGCATCCTTTTGCAATAATTTTCATCCACGGTGGTTGTAACCACCTATTAAGCCAATAGGTGCCTCAAAAACCTCTTCAAAATTTACAAAAACTGAATTTACTCATCCAATAACAGCCACTGACACTTATGCGCGGGGCCTCTTGTGCTTAGACGCGACCTTTTCTATTTAGCTGGCGTTTAAGCGCCGGATTTGGCGCTTAGACGCCAAAACACTTTTGCACATTTTTCACCTATTTGCTCGAAATTTGATCCTTTTTCACTCTTTTAAGCATTTTTCACCTTTATACCTGTACCTGAAAGAAAAACACAAAAATACCTTCCATTAAAGTGCAATATCTCAAAAATAGTTATAAAAATGTGTCTAAAAACACTATATATTTTAGGCGTATCAACAAGTCACAGGGTGGCGAATATGCATTGATTATAGAAAGTTAAATCTCACCACTAGGAAAGATCTTTTTCCACTACTCTTTCTAGTTCAAATATTGGATAAACTAGATGGGCACAAATATTTTTTTTTCTAGATGGATATACTGGCTGTCATCAAATACAAATAGCTCCTAAGGATCACGAGAAAATAACATTTACCAGTCCTTATGATACATTTGATTTTTCAATAATGCCCTTTGGTTTATGTAATGCCGTTGCTACATTTTAAAGATATATGATGGTTATTTTCTATGATTTAATTGAAAAAAACAATTGAAGTTTCTATGGATGATTTTTTGTTGTTTGGAACTTCATTTGAATTATGCTTAGAACATTTATCAAAAGTTCTTAAGTATTGTGAAGAAACAAATTTAGTCCTTAAATGAGAAAAATACCAATTTATTGTAGTAGAAGAAATTGTTTTAGGACATCACATATCAGAAAATGGTATGGAAGTAGATCCTGAAAAAATTCAAGTGATCGCTAATTTCACCCAACATATGTGAGGGAAATTAAGAGTTTTTTAGGACATGTTGAATTCTACAAGCGATATTGTCGGCACTATTGGCGGCTACTAGGCCTCTAGCTGGTGTAACTACCATAGAGAGCAGACGGCTGGGCCCTTCCATCGGATCTTGCTCTGTTATCATGTTCTTGCCTTTGTGTGATGCATTATCTTTGGCAGTCACCCTTAGCAGTGAAGGCAATCCCTCTTTCTCTTTGCAGCTGACTACATTCATGAGAGGACCTTCGTAGTCAATGTCAACCCAGTTAATATGCATCTTGAATCCTATGGTACCGCCCTACAGCGCCATCTCGTCATTTAGTGCGAGGCTCCAACGATCCTTGAAAGCAAAGATTAGCCTCTGTCACGACATTTTTCTGCAAACGATAGGAAAAATGTCAGTGGGCTGAAACTTGGCATGAACAAGACCAAAATAAAGTATTTATTGAAGTGAATTTTAGCTTATTTTGGTGAAAGATTTGTATATTTATGTACAAATTTTGTTTAAATTTTTCTGAAACATTATACTCAAAAGTGGAAAGGAGAAAAATTTAAAGTTTAAAAATTTTCAAAATTTTCATTATATTGAGGTTAATTACAAAATTTGGCAACAACTCGGTCATAGACATTTGGCCACATAGATAACCCCAAAACAATCAAAGTTTCAAAGTTTGAAAGCAAGCAGAGGCAACCAACATCAGATTGCGCAATAGGTTTTCAGATATCGTCCATTTATTGGTAACATGGGTCTTTCGCCTGGAAGTCCACTAACTGGTAGGTTCCTCATGTGTAGACCTTTTCAACGATAAATGGTCCATCCTAAGTTGGCTTGAATTTTCTACCTATTTTACGGCGTGAATGAATAGCCCGTTTGAGCACAAGTACGAGGTCACCAACTTTGAATGTTGTTGGGCGGACCAATTTGTCATGCGATTGTACCATCTTCGCTTGGTAAAGCTCCAAATGTTGTTGTGCTTCTAGTTGTTTTCCCTTGAGACTCTCCAGTTCTTCAATTCTGAGTCTTGCACTTTCTTCCGTTGTGAGTTGGTTGGCAAGAACAACTTTGAAAGACGGTGTCTGGATTTCTAACGGTAGCACAACCTCAGACCCGTACACAAGCATATAAGGTGTACACTGAGTGGGAGTCCTAAAAGTCATCTGGTAGTCCCACAAGGCTTCTAATAGTTTGTTATGCCAATCCCTTCTATTTTGATCCAGTGTTTTCTTCAAAATTTGTACCAGTATCTTGATGAAGGATTTAGCCAGACCATTTGCTCTTGGATAGTAAATCGTAGGTATCTCCAATTTATCCCATATCTTTTGACGAAATTGTTGATCTTTATGCTTCTGAAAGCTGTCCCATTGTCGGAAATTATTCTTCGCGGTACTCCGAAACGGTATATAATTTGGCTTTTGAAAATTGAAGGACGTGTGTGCCTTTGCCCATTTGGAGAAGTAATCCGTAGTGGCAAGTATAAACCTATGTTCTTTAGAAGATGGAGGGTCTATCAAACCTATTATGTTCGTGCCCCAAGACTCGAATGGTCACAAGGCAAATTTTGGGTGTAGCACATTCGGAGGTTGGTGTAAGACCACCCCATGCACTTGGCATTGGTGACATTTTCTGGTTGTATCCATGCAGTCGGACATCATTGCTGGACAATAATACCTAATTTTTTTTATCTTAATTTTCATTTTCGGTCCTAACTGATGAGCGCCACACAATCCAACATGTACTTCTTTGACAATATTATGTGCTTCGGTTCTGCTCAAATACCATAGCCATAGTTGGTCGAATGATCTTCTGTATAGAATGTTTCCCATTAAGGCATAAGACATAGCCCTTCTTGTGATATGATTTGCTTCAGACTTGTCTTCTGACAACTTTTCAGTATGCAAATATTCTATTAATGGCTTGCACCAATCTTCATTGATGTCTGCAACTGTATTTATTATTCCTTCTTTTCTGAGCTTGTGTAGAGTTTCAAGGTCGATCTGAGACAAGACTTGTTTTCCTTGCACTGTGATTTCAATGAAATCCTCCGGGGGACATGCCATTTCCTTAGCAAGTTTTACTAGAACATCAACATGGGCATTATCTCCCTTAGGAATCTGGTAGAAAGTCACATCGAGGATTTGCTCCAGAAGCTTCATCGTGTACTGATGTTATTCTGCTAACCTTGGTTTCAGAATCTTATATTATCGAGTGACTTGTTGGATGACAAGTTGGGAGTTGCCATAGATGACAATGTTCGTTATATCCATTGAGATTTTCATTTCCAATTTCAGTGATTAAAGCTTCATATTCTGCTTCATTTTTGGTGCACGGCTCTGTCAGGTGGTATGAGAATCTCAATATACCCTTATCTGGCGTGATAAAGATCAAACTAATCCTTGCTTTTCCTGGTATAATTGTGTCTGATCCTTTGTCTTTTCTGGCTGATGAAGCACCATTGAAGTACATCTCCCAGTGTTGCGCACTTTAGAATTCCATTTTTAATATTTTCTCGTCTGGTAACTCGTCATTGAGAGAGGACCCAGCTGACAGTGAGTGTGCAGCGAGAAAGTCTGCTAGTATCTATCCCATGATAGCATAAAGGGGAACAAAAATTATATCAAATTGCAATAAGATCATTGACCATCTTGCTACACGTTCGGAGAGTATTGGTCGGGTCATCAGATATTGCAATTCATTAACTTTCGAGATTAGAGTAATTTTATGAAAAATCATGTAATGTCTAAGCTTTTGAGAGACAAAAATCAATGCGAGAAAATGCTTCTCAATAGGTGGATATCTTATCTCCGTCGGTATTAGACGACGACTCAGGTAGTAGAGTGCATTTTCTTTACCCTCGTCATTTACTTGGGTAAAAGGGCTCCAAGAGAGTCATTGACCAAAGAAAAATATGTTGAGATTTTCATACATATTTTATACTAATATTGATGATATTGCACTTTAAAGAAGGGTATTTTTTATGTT
>NEWO01000524.1:469573-482467 GCA_003013225.1 Phalaenopsis aphrodite | reverse complement strand
GAAATCACAAAAACTTATAATCAAAATTTTAAAACAAACAACACTCAACAAGTAATGAACAAATTTCTTTTAATTGGCTCTCAGGTTGGATGTGAGTCCATATGATTTTCCATCACGATCTAATCAAATATTTAACCTTTTAGATTGGATGTGATTATGCGTGGTTTTCATCTTATTTTGATCAGGTATCTTCAAAATAGATCAATCAAACAAAGAAATAGCACTGAACGAGCAAACAATAAGTGAATTTTTCTTTATTTGCTCTTGGCTTGGATGTGAGCCTGTATAATTTGTCATCCGTGCCTAACCACCTTATTTAACTCATTTGTTGGATGTGTACGTAAGGTTTTCTAGGATAACGTATTCAAGTGAATAAATCTAAATCCCTTTAGTATTTGGGACACGAAGCTTACTTGCAACATCCTTAGACCTTTTGCCCAAAAGACAAGAAGTAAAATATCACAGTCTTTGGCTTTCAAAACCTTTCAGCCTATAGAACACAAAGTTTAATTGTACAATCCCTAAAATTTTTGCTTTAAATACATGAAAGCATGATAGCAACATCTTTAGGGTTTTAAACCTTTCATTCTGTAAGACACAAAGTTAAATTGAATCATCCTTAGACTTTTTTCCTTTAAGACATGAAGCATAATTACACCATCTTTAGGCTTTCAAACCCTTAAATCTACATGAAATAAACTTTAATTGTTGTGTCATTAGACTTTATTCTTTAATAACACCATCTTTAGGTTTTTAAACCTTTCAGTTTAACGGATACAAAGCATAATTGCATTATCTTTAGATGTTTTATCTTGAAGACAAGAAGCATGATATCATTATCTTTAGGCTTTCAAACCTTTTATTCTATATTACATAAAGATTAATTGCACCAACTTCAAAATTTTTTCCTTAAAGACACGAAGCCTAAAAGCACCATCTTTAGGCTTTCAAATCTTTTGCTTTATAGGACATGAAGCTTAATTGCACCATCTTTAGAATTTTTTTCATGAATACACAAGCATGATTGAATGTTCTTTAGGCTTTCAAATCTCTCAATATATAGGACATGGAGCTTAATTGCACCGTCCTTAGACTATTTACCTTGAAAAGATGAAGCATAATAACACCTTCTTTAGGCTTTCAAATATTTTGATCTATGAAAAACATCTTGATTACACCATCCTTAGACATCTTTCCTTTAAGACATGATGCAAAATAGTACTATCTTTAGGCTTTCATACATTTTATTCCATAAGACATGAAGAGTGATTGCATCGTGTATAAGCCTTTTGTAAAATCTTGTAAGCCCTTAGGATTCTATAGCACCATCCTTAGATTGTTTAGTTGCCTTCCTTAGGTTAGGAGTAAGTATTCTAATAACTTTATTCCCTAAAATCTCAAACTAAACTCTTTCCGGAAACATTTATCCAAATCCCTGGTATGAATATTTAATGAATTCAGTTGATAAGAAACATAATCATCAAAATCTTAAACTAGTAAACACAAGTCAAAAAACATCAAAACCCCTCAAAATAACCAAACGAATGAAAATTTCAAAGACCCTCAAATAAAATATCAAAAACTTCAAAACCTTTAACTTACCCAAATCAAACAAAAATTTTAAAATCTACAAAACCTAAATCAAAGCTTCAATCTTCAGACTATGTCCCAAAATTCGAAACTCAAACGCCGAACAACAATGTCTTCACTCTCAAACTTATTTGATCATTTTGGTCGACACCAGTATGTGTGACGTACTTTCCATAGTTTGCCACATATATTGGAGTCTATTTGTTAAAAATTTCCATAAATATCGAGAATTGCTTATCCAACTTCTATTGATGAAGTCTCTGAGGAAATGGAGGTGGTGGTTTTTCCAAGTCAATTTTCAATGGAGAAATAGGTCTTTCTAAACCTTTCGGAGCATCCTCTTTTGGTTCTCCAATTTCTTCTCTCTTTACTTCAGCTTCTTTTTTAACATTACCTTCCAACTCTTTTTTGCTTCTAAGTTAAATGGCTTTTTACTTGCTCTTTATTCTGGTCTTTCTGATTTGTTTCAGTATTACTAGGAAGTGTTCCTTGAGATCTATTACTTAATGAATTTGCGATATTTCCATGTTGATTCACAATATTTATAATTGTATCTCATTGACTTTGTAATTTATTTCCCTTTTGTGACACCACATCTTATATAGATAACTTCTTCTCCTTAAATTGTGGATTACTGTTGAAACTTGGAGGTTAGGTGGATCTATTATTATTATTCTCTTGGTTGTTCCAGTTTCTCAATGGGTTTACTTGGTTGTTCCCCCATTGTTGGTTACTACCATCCGAAGTATTATTCCAGTTAATATTAGGATGGCTCTTCCAACCTGGGTTATAATAATTTGAATATGGGTTATTCTGCTTGTTTTTTATGGAATTCAAAGAATCTAATGATGCTTGAGAATCTATCATTTGGCCTAATGAATTCTCTTAAATAATGGAAATTCGTTGAGAAAAATTCATTCCAAATTGGTCCAACTTCCTTGAAATTACAACAACTTGATTTGCTAACATAGTAAATGCATCAGATTCATGAATATTGGCTACTTTTTTTAAATTTTCCCTCTCATAAGGTCATTGAAAATTATTGGTAGCCATTTCTTCAATTAAAGCATAAGCATCATGAAATAGTTTTGACATCAATGAACCACTAGCAGCGACATCGATAATAGATTTAAGAGACCCAGCTAATTCATTATAAAAAGTTTGGATTATTAACCAATCTGGCATAGAATGATGTGGACATTTTCTTAATAGTTCTTTAAATTTTTCCCATGCTTCATAAATAGATTTCCCCTCAAACTGATTAAAAGATGTAATATCATTTCTATGCTTCACAGTTTTTTATGGTGAAAATATTTATTAAGGAATTTTTGTGCTAAATCACCCCAAGTTCTGATAGATCTAGGTGCTAATGAATGCAACCACATCTTGCTTTATCCCTCAGTGAGAAAGGAAATAATCTAAGTCTTATGGCATCATCTGATACACCACCGTATTTAAATGTAGCACAAAGTTCTAGAAAATTGGCAAGATGTAAATTTGGATCTTAGTTGGTGATCCCCCAAACTGATTATTTGATATTATTTGGATAATAAAAGGTTTAAGCTCAAATGTGTTAGCCACTACAGTAGATTTTTTAATAATACAATGAAGTTCATCTACCATAGGGTTGGCATAATCTCTTAATGGTCTAAATTCTTGATGCATTTTAGCATTATTTTGATCGGACATTTCTGTAATTTTTTTAGATTCTTCAATTCTTTTTATTTTTTTTACTTTTTCAGATTTTCTCAATAGTTCTTTCTAATTCAGAAACGTGGGGCACTAGTCCTTCAGAACCTAAACTACACATATACTAACAATAAAATAAAATAAAATAAAACACAAAATAATTTACAAATAAAATACTATAATAAGATATTCCTACAATAACTCTTAAAGTTTAAATAACACTTTCTAAAATAGAAATTTTCTTTCAATTAATCCCCAACAATGGCACCAAAAACTTGATCCTGATTGTTTATATTCAACAATATAACAATGTATTTGATTATATTTTTTACTTATCTTTCTTTACTTTGCAATAGTATCAAAAACTTGATCTTGGAGAAAGTAAGAATTTAATTTGTTAACTTAATATATATTGGGATACTATGCAAGTATATGTATCGTTATCAAGTAATATAGGACTTTTTTATTAAGCCCTGAATATCGAACCCAAAGGGAATGTTCACAGTATGTGATAATTAAAGTAACAAAACCTAAAGATAGTTTTGATGACCAGTTAAGCAAGAAAGATACTAGGTCTCACTCTAGAGCTCCCTCGGTTCCCTCTACCTAGGAACTAACATCTCGTATCAAAACCTAAAAGAACAAACTAAGTTGTAGTATTTAGCTTGTCACTTTAAAGTCCTCTAACTCTACACCCTTCAAAGATTATTTCCTTATTTATTTGCACTCAATCATATGAACTACATTCTCATTCATACAATCTTATTTGATTCTTTCTAATTGTTGACTGAGACAACACCATCTCAGTTCTTGCATGTTCTCAGAATAAATTTTTAACATCTAGATGGGTCAGATCAAGAAGTAAATGAAGTGCATGGAATTAAATAATCACAACTTCTTCCAACATTAAAGATTAATAATCTCCACAACTTCCATCCCAAAATTTAATTACCTATCATTTTAAGGAGAAAGATAAAGAAAACTACTCAGAATCCATGGAGAAAACAAAACCACACTTTAGTTTAAAAGTAGAAATCATTATCAAACCAACAAAAATTCTTGATTAAAACCAAATGTTGTTTCAAACAAAGATAAAAACTTATCTTAAATCCTTCATCAAACTCTTAAAGCTCATTTGAATCTCTTCTCACTTACAACACTCCTAACTCTCAAAATAAAACTAAAAATAAAAGAAAAAATAAATTTGTGGTGCCTAATTTTTTCTCCAAAAGCTTCTCCATGAACTTCTTCAAGAACTTTTCAAAACCCTTCAGGACCCTTCTAAAAGTCTCAACTTCCTTCTTTCATAATTTTCCAAGAGGTGTCTTGGTATCTCTTCAAAATGTGACCTGATTTGATGTATTTACCATGGGATGCCTCCTTTCACAAGTTTTTTAATTATATTTTCGTCTTTGGTTGTTATAACCTCCATTTTAACCAATAGGTGCCTCAAATGTCCCTTCAAATTTCTTCAAAATGAATTAACCCGTCAAGTGACTGCCACTGGCGCTTAAGCCCGGGGCCTCAGACGCTTAAGTGTGGCCTTCTCTGTTTCATCGATGCTTAATTGTCAGTTCTGGCGCTTACGCGCCAAAATACTTTTGCAAAACTTCAGCATTTTTGGCCCAAATTTGATCTTTTTTTTCACCCTTCTTAGCATTTTTCATCATTTTACTTATACATGAAAGAAAAATACACAAATACCTTCCATTAAAGTGCAATATCTCAAAAATAGATATAAGAATCTGTCTAGGAACACTATATATTTTATATGTATCAGGTACCTTAATCGACCCATGAGAGATAGGTCAGCAAATTTTCAAGCCCATGTGAATTAACTTAAAATATTTATGAAGATGGAAGCCTTTGGGGAAAAATTGTAATTTCCACATTCACCCCCTAATTAAAATTTAGGATGGGCTAAAAGTTTAAAGGGTAATATCTTGATCTAAAGCAATATTCTAAGGTGATTGAAACATGAGGGTATAAGGTAGAAACCAATTAACCTCCACCATTTAGAAAATGAGGGTATAAGTGTAATTATCCAAATTATTAAACATTGGAAGAAGAAACTAACTTAAATGATTTAAATGTTTGGGACATGAATTTGAAAGTTGACAATTTACTAATCTAGAGTCTGAAATCAATGGATTAGTTATGGGTTAATCTTTTAATTAAGTGTTTTTAATATGACATTTTCCAAAATTACACATCCATCTCTAATGACTTGAGAGCTTTGCAGTGAGCTAACTTTAATATAAAGATACTGGAGGGGTTAGTTGGAAGATAATCCATTATTAAGCCCATTCAAAGACTACAAGCTAAAACTTGTCCACCCCCCCCCTCTCTCATGGATTAATTGAGGTATAGAATTGAGTACAACTCAAAAATAATGAATTTCAGGTGATCAATTCAACAACTTAATAAGTTCACATGAACTCGAAATAGTGATTATGAAGAACACTTGTATAATCTTTTGGATATTTTGAAGAACAATTGAACTTATTGTGCTTTGTTCAAGAAAATAATCCCTTAAAACCTTTAAGGACCCACCAAGTTATGAATTGTGGTCTCTTTTGAACTTGAAACATTAAGGCTTCACTAATACTTAGTAGTAATTCTTACTTTACACATTGAAATATATACATGGTTATGAATGCTAACATTTCAGCGAATGCAGTAAGAAGATGACATGTACACATGTCTAATTTATTTATTGTCATTTTACTTCTGCAATTTACTAAAATTTTAATATGATATGCATCCTTGGTTAAAATAATTTTCAAAAGTCAAAACAAAAAATTTTCAAAATTAAGATAAAAATTTTCAAATTAAACCTAATACGCTTCAAAGCAGCAAGCAACATAATACATCCTTTTGAGTTTACAAGAGTCCCTCGGATGAGGTAACCTACAATTGCTAACGAGATCTTCCTAGTTTAAATAATCTTAACAATTTTTTTAGACTAAGTAAATTCTAAAAAAAATAGTTGTACCAGAATGAAGGAGCTGTGGGATCCTAACCGGTGTCGCTCTAATCAACTTTAAGACCCCCCTGGGAACACTTGAATGATAACCAAATTTGACATGAAAACTGTTAAACCTTAAACCTGAAGACATGGAACTGTTACATTGATGAGGAGCTTAGAGTTCACTATATGGGTAGCATGATAAGAGCACACATAAGAACAACTTGAGGGAACAAGTAGATCAACAACAGTGAATCTTTCATTAGAATTAAATAATAAGCCGTAAGATTTTGAGGTATCCCGTCTAGTACGATATAAATCCTCAACTCATATTTAGGCATTTTCACAATCATTTTGTGTAATTTAAGCTCTAACTAGCTTTAGGATCTGAGGTTGTCGTTCATTACGAAATAAACCTTCCTATCTTTCATGTTATTTATATGACTGTTTCATGAAAGTGTATGCCTTAAATAATGAAACTGGCAGGATGAAACATTAAATAATATTTTCTTAAAATTGGAGCCAGATAATATGATAGCTTGAGAAGTCACTGAGGTTCCCCTAAGATCAGTGAGATCTCCTACCTTTCATGCCCTTGGATTGCTGAAAATAATTGTTCCTACTTGATATATTTTATTTTGAATTTCTAATGTCCAATCTTAAAAATTAAGACTTAAAAAATCTTGAAAACAAAACCACTGATCTGAATTGAGAGTATTCTTAAGTGATTTCAGTCAATTAAGTATAGGAGCTTGCCTTTATAGGGAACTTTGGAACCCAACTTAATATAAACCATTTTTAATTGTCTACATTAAATAGAGGAACTTGACAGTCAACATAAAGGTTTTTTAGAGCAAAATGGATGTCATAAATTCTATAGTTTATTTAATTGAGTCTCACTATCAAGTAATATGTCTACTCTCTGGGATAGGTACATCACTTGCGGTGTTGCGCTTGCTTATTTAAACTATTGAATATATGAGATCGGTCTGGTCTCGTATTTTTAAAATAAAACATTATTTCTTTTTAAAATTAAAATTCTACTTTTATAAAATAAAATTTATATATACATTAAATTAAATCTAAATTATTCCCAAACAAATGGCGATTGATAGTCCATTCAAAAAATATGTTTGTTCTTCCTCGCCCACATCCGTGGCCTTGTTCTCAGATACGTGAACCTCCACCAACTCGTTGCAAAGGAGTGGTGGGAGATAGTTGAAGCAGAGTTAAATAGTCTCACTCTTGTGATCCCTTTAAAAATTCAATCTTATTTGGCACAACTTCTCGGATAAAGACAGTCTTTTTTGGTGGAGCATAATAGACGGCAACTTTGTCGATGCCTACTTCATAAATTAAGAACGATTGTAAGTCTCCTATGATGCAGTGTACATGTCCTTCCTTGTAATACTTAATGCACTAGTGTAACAATGATGGGACCATATTTTCCGCTTGAATTCATGGTCGACCATGAAAATCATTGAAAGAGGTTTCTATGTCGATGATATGGAACTTAGTGGTTCTTACTAGCTCAGTAACCTTCGTGAGTAGCGCAATCGACTCAAGCGCGCTTTCTCTCTTCTAATTGAATCCTCTTAACATCATCTTATTGGTGGTAACCTCTTGTGCATCAATATCCAAATGCGCTAATGTCCGTAGACTCATTAAGTTGAGTGACACCCCCGGATCTACCAAAACTCTGGAGAGTACAAATCTACTGATGTTGACGGAAATGTAGAGCGATTGTTTGTGATTGTTAGTACCAAGCAGAAAGTCTTCATTGGTGGATGTTTACCCAGTTTGTTCCTTTAAATTACAATCTTTATCTGAGGATGTGTTACCCAACTAAGCTAAGCAATCTTCTAGATCAAGTAAAGCCTTAATAAGAGATTCCCTCATCTTCTTTGATAGGATCAAAGCATTGTAGATGCTTAGATTGGAAGGAAACTTCCTAAGATGAGTTAGTACATTATAATTTACAGTATTTGAACCTCCAATTTTCTCTTGAGCATGTGTTTCTTTCATTGGCGGACGTGGCTCTTCTCGAGTAAGTGTTTGTTTCCCTTTTTTTATTGAAGCCATTTTCGGGGGTAACACTTTACCACTCCTTAGGTTCACTTTGGTGATTTCTTCTTCTTTTGAAGTTACAGCCAACTCTTTTAGTGCTAAATCTAAATTAGAAATGTCCAAACTGATTACAATTAATGTTCCTTGGCATTTGAGGACTGGCTCCTCACTCCCGGAATTATTGTAACCGGTGTTATTGGAATCCCCTTCATTTTGGTTAAAGTATCCATCAGACCTAAGTATGATTTTAGGATCATTCTAGGGATTAAAATCGAAGTTAAATTGGTTGTAGTCAGTTACATCATTGTTAGAGAAAACCAAAACATACTCGAAATCGCAATCCTTATAATCAAAATACAACGGAGGGGCGTAGAGATAATCGTACACAGTCAGCAGTTTGAGGAATTTCTCCTTTAAGTTTGAGACAACCAATCTAATTGGGGCAGTCATTATCCTATCCTTTGTGCTATCAGTCCTCATCTTGTGCATGATCTCGTCCTTCTTGGTATCCAGCTGTGGAGACTTCTCCAGTGTAATCTCTATCTTTGACATGGCAAGTTGCAAATTCTGAGCTGCAGCTTGTACCAAAGAGGTCCGAATCCAACCCAGTATCTTCTTGGATGATCTACTCTAGACTATGCTCCATCCAATCTCATATGCGTACGGATCTATTGGAGTGATTGGCTCGGCCAAAATCATATTTTTAAAACCTCTTTCATGTTTTTTTAAATACTCTTTTGGAATGTTATGTTCCCTTCTTTGAAATTCATCTTGAGCCAACCCTTGAAGCTAAAACAACCCTCTATGGTGTGTCAAAGTAACATGTGGTAAGGGCAGTAGTTGGGTTGATCCTTCTTGTAAACCTCTTATGGTCTCTTTGGCTCAGATAATTTGAATTCAAGCTTCTTCGTTAAATTTCTAAACATATTAGCCACGGTTTCATCTTTAATGGAGTACGCTCTGTTCGAAGTTTCTACCATCAACGGACCCTTTTTGCCATATATCTTGTACAGTATCCGATGAAAAAGACTACTAGTAGGACTGACTGTACTACTGAGCATACTGCTGTTGTGATTGGTCTTGCTGTGCTCAACCTGAATCCTCATTGGTTGCTTGTCCTTGTCGACTGTTGTTACTATCTTGGATATCTTCTTGAATGCCTTAGCTATCTGGACTTTTCAGCCTTTTCCAAGGACTTCATGAGCTTAACCTCTTCTTGCAAGCTGCTAGCATTGTTGAGTGATGCAGGGTGGATTTTGTGTGTCAATTTTGTAAATATTTTTTAATATTACAAATTACACATGACATATACAATAGTAAATATACAATTTAATCCCAACAAAAATAACTTTAGTTAAAATAGTTTTATCTTTTAAAATTCTTTAAACTCGCAAATCCCTCTAAAACAACGCAAGTATACGTATCATTCAAGTAATAAAGAGCTCTAATGGAGTCTTAGATATCAATCCCATAAGGAAGTTGGAAATGCTTATAAGAAAATTCTTAAAATTATAATGTAAACTATAATTTTAAACTACCAAACTGAAGTACAAAATTCAAATATAAAATAAATGAGTGAATGTTAAATAAAATACAGTTACAAGACTAAGTTAATTAAACTAATTGCTAAACTTTTAAAAGTAAAATTTCTGAAAACTAAATAAAGTTTTTGAGGTGAAGAGTTCAAATTTAATAAAGCATCATTCCCCTTTACAATAAGTGTAAGGCTTGTGAAGAAGTTAAAATCATTTTAAAACATATAAAATTTGTTTGTGTTAAATAGAAGTAATCTTATTTTTTACCCTCCCGAGTGCATAAAGAACATTGACTAATCCAAAGTTTGGTCCCAAATTTGTGGTTAGGTTGGGAGGATACCGACTGCCACTCTAGAGCTCCCACTACTCCCTCACCTGATGGCTAACAATATTGCATTAATTTCCAATCAACTGGACTGGACCAAATTGGGGATTTTAGTCTGTCACTTTAAAATCTCTAATTCTAAATCCAACAAAATATATTTCTTTATTTATTTGCTCTTAACCCCACATTCTCTCCCATGGAATCAAATGTGATTCTCTCCATGTTGTAGAAATCATAGCCCTTTCGTAAAATACATTTCTCAACATATTTTAACATTTTAATTGGCCATATCAAAAAGTAGATAAATTTTGGAGTTCAAATCACCACAAATTATTGACATTTAAAGCCATATAAAAAAAATCAATTTTTTCACAAAACCATATCTGAAAGAAGGGAGAAAGATAAAGAAAACCACTCAGAATTCATGAGAAGGATATGACAAAACACAGATTTCATATATAAAAATAAGTTTAATAAACAAAAAAATAAAAAAAACACAACTTATCTTACAATACTTCCCAAGAAAATCCCTAGAAGTTCTCTTCAAGCGATTTATCTCCTTGCACTCTCAATTCTCTCTTAAAAGTGTAATGAAGAAGAAACCTCTCACATTCCCTCTCCTCTTAGAATCCTTGAATAAAATCTTCAAGTCCTTGACTTTCATTCTCTCTATATCTCACGCCACTCTCCCTCTATTCAAACTCTTCTTGTCGCTCCCTTCTAAAACTCTCCTAGCCCTAGACTCTCCTTTCTTTTATTAAAGGCTGCCTCCCTCCAAAAAGAATTCAAAATTCTTTCCAAAATTCTATCCCTTTTGAATTCAAAAGACATGTATATTGATCCAAGAGTCATATCCCTTCATAAAAAAACTTCCAAAGTGTCTAGATGCATTAAATCACACCATTGGGTGTTTAGAACAAGTGTCTCTTTCAAAATTCATGGAAAATTTGTCTCGAATGGCCTTAATCCACAAAAAGTCATCTCTGGCACTTCTGACGCTTCAGATGCCAACTTGCTTATGACCGCGCAGTTTTGGGTTTTGGCGCTTCCGGCTTCAGCTCTTTGTCGAATGGCACTTCAGATGCCATTCAAATGGCACTTCAGGTGTCAGTTCTCTATCAAATGGCGCTTCAAGGGCTTCAAGTGCCAGAATCCCAAAATTTGATGTTTTGGCTCTGAATTCATCCTTTTTTGCTACTTTTGCACTAAATGCCTAAATTTGATATACCTGCAATAAAAAAAATGCAAATACTCTTCCCTAAAGTGTAATATCACCAAAAAAAAGAATAAAATGTATACTTAAAACAACATATTATTTTTGTGTATCACTGAGTAATTTCTCAAATGACTTAATCTTTAGTCACTTGAGCATGAAGGCTACTAGAGCATGAATGCTCTTGAGTAGAATCTCTATCGCTTATTGTTCCTGCAGTTGAGGCTCACACTTCATGCTCAAGTTTATTCATCTCAAAATGTAACCAACTAAGGTCTTGTTGGATTTTTGCCACTCCACTATGAGGCCTTCTTTGGTGACATGGTGTTGCACTCCTACAAATCTCTTCATGAACAATTGCTTCAACTCTGCAAACTTCTTGACTAATTCATTGGGCAGTATTGCATACCAATCAAACATAATCTCTAACAAACTGCTTACGAACTGGCGAAAAATAATGCTTCATTACCCACAACATTGCAACAAATCACCTGAAAGTGTGTAATATGCTACCAAGGGTTTCATTATCCATTAAAAGTCTTGAAGTTTGGTGGCACAAAAGCCTTAGGGTATGTACAACATCTAATTCCTCTAGTTAGGGTCTACCCTTTGAAATTGATGAGCCTCCTTTAGATTGGGCTAAGGCTTCTCGTACTTGTTGCTCGACCAACTGCTCGATATCTCTTTCTGGTACCAAAATTTGTTGAATCCTTATTTTGTAGTTCATCCCTGTATGTGGAAGCAACCTCTTTCCTTTCATCTGTAATGTAAACGATCTCAGGCGGGTTGACCTCTAAAGACTCCATCTGCTGTGACTGTGATAGTCCATGCATTATAACCATGCTGGCCATAGCGGCGACCATCTCCTTAATTCTCTTCTCCATTTGACTGATTTTCTCCTCTTTTAATTGAATGGCCCTCTGCAAATCATTTATGGCCTTCTCCTTGACAAAAGATGGAGCATTGCACGTACATGTCGTGGCCCTGTTCTCGACGATATTGATTTTCATGATTTCCTCATATATATAATCTGACAAATCATTGTCCTCATCATCAACACCCTTTCCTCTATCCTTTTCCAATTTTGAGATCTCAGATCTGAGCTTCTTTACTTTATCATCGATTGCATTTTCTTTAATTAGCTTAAGATTGGTGGGCTTTTCTTGGACATCATTTTGTTATGTGATGGACTATAAAGCAATGGTGGTAATAATAGTTAGAATATCAGACTAATGATCCATCTCATCGAATTGCCCTACAGAATTCTCAGAATGTACTGGTGCAGCAACCATAGGTACCAACACTTTCCTATTTGACATTGATGCCTTAAGATGGAATTTCTCAGCAGAGGAATTGGTATGTTGAAGAGAAGTATGCTTTCTATGGTGCGGACAAAGTACAATAGTAAACAATCTCTTCCCATTATCCTTCTTTAAGAATTCCTCGTACACAATGGCAGACAGTACTTTCCGACCCAAACGTGACTTGGCTGGTCTACGTCTTGCAG
>NEWO01000524.1:453145-466503 GCA_003013225.1 Phalaenopsis aphrodite | reverse complement strand
GAAGATAATCCATTATTAAGCCCATTCAAAGACTACAAGCTAAAACTTGTCCACCCCCCCCCTCTCTCATGGATTAATTGAGGTATAGAATTGAGTACAACTCAAAAATAATGAATTTCAGGTGATCAATTCAACAACTTAATAAGTTCACATGAACTCGAAATAGTGATTATGAAGAACACTTGTATAATCTTTTGGATATTTTGAAGAACAATTGAACTTATTGTGCTTTGTTCAAGAAAATAATCCCTTAAAACCTTTAAGGACCCACCAAGTTATGAATTGTGGTCTCTTTTGAACTTGAAACATTAAGGCTTCACTAATACTTAGTAGTAATTCTTACTTTACACATTGAAATATATACATGGTTATGAATGCTAACATTTCAGCGAATGCAGTAAGAAGATGACATGTACACATGTCTAATTTATTTATTGTCATTTTACTTCTGCAATTTACTAAAATTTTAATATGATATGCATCCTTGGTTAAAATAATTTTCAAAAGTCAAAACAAAAAATTTTCAAAATTAAGATAAAAATTTTCAAATTAAACCTAATACGCTTCAAAGCAGCAAGCAACATAATACATCCTTTTGAGTTTACAAGAGTCCCTCGGATGAGGTAACCTACAATTGCTAACGAGATCTTCCTAGTTTAAATAATCTTAACAATTTTTTTAGACTAAGTAAATTCTAAAAAAAATAGTTGTACCAGAATGAAGGAGCTGTGGGATCCTAACCGGTGTCGCTCTAATCAACTTTAAGACCCCCCTGGGAACACTTGAATGATAACCAAATTTGACATGAAAACTGTTAAACCTTAAACCTGAAGACATGGAACTGTTACATTGATGAGGAGCTTAGAGTTCACTATATGGGTAGCATGATAAGAGCACACATAAGAACAACTTGAGGGAACAAGTAGATCAACAACAGTGAATCTTTCATTAGAATTAAATAATAAGCCGTAAGATTTTGAGGTATCCCGTCTAGTACGGTATAAATCCTCAACTCATATTCAGGCATTTTCACAATCATTTTGTGTAATTTAAGCTCTAACTAGCTTTAGGATCTGAGGTTGTCGTTCGTTACGAAATAAACCTTCCTATCTTTCGTGTTATTTATATGACTGTTTCATGAAAGTGTATGCCTTAAATAATGAAACTGGCAGGATGAAACATTAAATAATATTTTCTTAAAATTTGAGCCAGATAATATGATAGCTTGAGAAGTCACTGAGGTTCCTCTAAGATCAGTGAGATCTCCTACCTTTCATGCCCTTGGATTGCTGAAAATAATTGTTCCTACTTGATATATTTTATTTTGAATTTCTAATGTCCAATCTTAAAAATTAAGACTTAAAAAATCTTGAAAACAAAACCACTGATCTGAATTGAGAGTATTCTTAAGTGATTTCAGTCAATTAAGTATAGGAGCTTGCCTTTATAGGGAACTTTGGAACCCAACTTAATATAAACCATTTTTAATTGTCTACATTAAATAGAGGAACTTGACAGTCAACATAAAGGTTTTTTAGAGCAAAATGGATGTCATAAATTCTATAGTTTATTTAATTGAGTCTCACTATCAAGTAATATGTCTACTCTCTGGGATAGGTACATCACTTGCGGTGTTGCGCTTGCTTATTTAAACTATTGAATATATGAGATCGGTCTGGTCTCGTATTTTTAAAATAAAACATTATTTCTTTTTAAAATTAAAATTCTACTTTTATAAAATAAAATTTATATATACATTAAATTAAATCTAAATTATTCCCAAACAAATGGCGATTGATAGTCCATTCAAAAAATATGTTTGTTCTTCCTCGCCCACATCCGTGGCCTTGTTCTCAGATACGTGAACCTCCACCAACTCGTTGCAAAGGAGTGGTGGGAGATAGTTGAAGCAGAGTTAAATAGTCTCACTCTTGTGATCCCTTTAAAAATTCAATCTTATTTGGCACAACTTCTCGGATAAAGACAGTCTTTTTTGGTGGAGCATAATAGACGGCAACTTTGTCGATGCCTACTTCATAAATTAAGAACGATTGTAAGTCTCCTATGATGCAGTGTACATGTCCTTCCTTGTAATACTTAATGCACTAGTGTAACAATGATGGGACCATATTTTCCGCTTGAATTCATGGTCGACCATGAAAATCATTGAAAGAGGTTTCTATGTCGATGATATGGAACTTAGTGGTTCTTACTAGCTCAGTAACCTTCGTGAGTAGCGCAATCGACTCAAGCGCGCTTTCTCTCTTCTAATTGAATCCTCTTAACATCATCTTATTGGTGGTAACCTCTTGTGCATCAATATCCAAATGCGCTAATGTCCGTAGACTCATTAAGTTGAGTGACACCCCCGGATCTACCAAAACTCTGGAGAGTACAAATCTACTGATGTTGACGGAAATGTAGAGCGATTGTTTGTGATTGTTAGTACCAAGCAGAAAGTCTTCATCGGTGAATGTTTACCCAGTTTGTTCCTTTAAATTACAATCTTCATCTGAGGATGTGCTACCCAACTAAGCTAAGCAATCTTCTAGATCAAGTGAAGCCTTAATAAGAGATTCCCTCATCTTCTTTGATAGGATCAAAGAATTGTAGATGCTTAGTTTGGAAGGAAACTTCCTAAGATGAGTTAGTACATTATAATTTACAGTATTTGAACCTCCAATTTCCTCTTGAGCATGTGTTTCTTTCATAGGCGGACGTGGCTCTTCTCGAGTAAGTGTTTGTTTCCCTTTTTCTATTGGAGCCATTTTCGGGGGTAACACTTTACCACTCCTTAGGTTCACTTTGGTGATCTCTTCTTCTTTTGACATTACAGCCAACTCTTTTAGCGCTAAATCTGAATTAGAAATGTCCAAACTGATTACAATTAATGTTCCTTGGCATTTGAGGACTGGCTCCTCACTCCCGAAATTATTGTAACCAGTGTTATTGGAATCCCCTTCATTTTGGTTAAAGTATCCATCAGACCTAAGTATGATTTTAGGATCATTCTAGGGATTAAAATCGAAGTTAAATTGGTTGTAGTCAGTTACATCATTGTTAGAGAAAACCAAAACATACTCGAAATCGCAATCCTTATAATCAAAATACAACGGAGGGGCGTAGAGATAATCGTACACAGTCAGCAGTTTGAGGAATTTCTCCTTTAAGTTTGAGACAACCAATCTAATTGGGGCAGTCATTATCCTACCCTTTGTGCTATCAGTCCTCATCTTGTGCATGATCTCGTCCTTCTTGGTATCCAGCTGTGGAGACTTCTCCAGTGTAATCTCTATCTTTGACATGGCAAGTTGCAAATTCTGAGCTGCAGCTTGTACCAAAGAGGTCCGAATCCAACCCAGTATCTTCTTGGATGATCTACTCTAGACTATGCTCCATCCAATCTCATATGCGTACGGATCTATTGGAGTGATTGGCTCGGCCAAAATCATATTTTTAAAACCTCTTTCATGTTTTTTTAAATACTCTTTTGGAATGTTATGTTCCCTTCTTTGAAATTCATCTTGAGCCAACCCTTGAAGCTAAAACAACCCTCTATGGTGTGTCAAAGTAACATGTGGTAAGGGCAGTAGTTGGGTTGATCCTTCTTGTAAACCTCTTATGGTCTCTTTGGCTCAGATAATTTGAATTCAAGCTTCTTCGTTAAATTTCTAAACATATTAGCCACGGTTTCATCTTTAATGGAGTACGCTCTGTTCGAAGTTTCTACCATCAACGGACCCTTTTTGCCATATATCTTGTACAGTATCCGATGAAAAAGACTACTAGTAGGACTGACTGTACTACTGAGCATACTGCTGTTGTGATTGGTCTTGCTGTGCTCAACCTGAATCCTCATTGGTTGCTTGTCCTTGTCGACTGTTGTTACTATCTTGGATATCTTCTTGAATGCCTTAGCTATCTGGACTTTTCAGCCTTTTCCAAGGACTTCATGAGCTTAACCTCTTCTTGCAAGCTGCTAGCATTGTTGAGTGATGCAGGGTGGATTTTGTGTGTCAATTTTGTAAATATTTTTTAATATTACAAATTACACATGACATATACAATAGTAAATATACAATTTAATCCCAACAAAAATAACTTTAGTTAAAATAGTTTTATCTTTTAAAATTCTTTAAACTCGCAAATCCCTCTAAAACAACGCAAGTATACGTATCATTCAAGTAATAAAGAGCTCTAATGGAGTCTTAGATATCAATCCCATAAGGAAGTTGGAAATGCTTATAAGAAAATTCTTAAAATTATAATGTAAACTATAATTTTAAACTACCAAACTGAAGTACAAAATTCAAATATAAAATAAATGAGTGAATGTTAAATAAAATACAGTTACAAGACTAAGTTAATTAAACTAATTGCTAAACTTTTAAAAGTAAAATTTCTGAAAACTAAATAAAGTTTTTGAGGTGAAGAGTTCAAATTTAATAAAGCATCATTCCCCTTTACAATAAGTGTAAGGGTTGTGAAGAAGTTAAAATCATTTTAAAACATATAAAATTTGTTTGTGTTAAATAGAAGTAATCTTATTTTTTACCCTCCCGAGTGCATAAAGAACATTGACTAATCCAAAGTTTGGTCCCAAATTTGTGGTTAGGTTGGGAGGATACCGACTGCCACTCTAGAGCTCCCACTACTCCCTCACCTGATGGCTAACAATATTGCATTAATTTCCAATCAACTGGACTGGACCAAATTGGGGATTTTAGTCTGTCACTTTAAAATCTCTAATTCTAAATCCAACAAAATATATTTCTTTATTTATTTGCTCTTAACCCCACATTCTCTCCCATGGAATCAAATGTGATTCTCTCCATGTTGTAGAAATCATAGCCCTTTCGTAAAATACATTTCTCAACATATTTTAACATTTTAATTGGCCATATCAAAAAGTAGATAAATTTTGGAGTTCAAATCACCACAAATTATTGACATTTAAAGCCATATAAAAAAAAATCAATTTTTTCACAAAACCATATCTGAAAGAAGGGAGAAAGATAAAGAAAACCACTCAGAATTCATGAGAAGGATATGACAAAACACAGATTTCATATATAAAAATAAGTTTAATAAACAAAAAAATAAAAAAAACACAACTTATCTTACAATACTTCCCAAGAAAATCCCTAGAAGTTCTCTTCAAGCGATTTATCTCCTTGCACTCTCAATTCTCTCTTAAAAGTGTAATGAAGAAGAAACCTCTCACATTCCCTCTCCTCTTAGAATCTTTGAATAAAATCTTCAAGTCCTTGACTTTCATTCTCTCTATATCTCACGCCACTCTCCCTCTATTCAAACTCTTCTTGTCGCTCCCTTCTAAAACTCTCCTAGCCCTAGACTCTCCTTTCTTTTATTAAAGGCTGCCTCCCTCCAAAAAGAAGTCAAAATTCTTTCCAAAATTCTATCCCTTTTGAATTCAAAAGACATGTATATTGATCCAAGAGT
This sequence comes from Phalaenopsis aphrodite, assembly GCA_003013225.1. Classification (NCBI taxonomy): domain Eukaryota; kingdom Viridiplantae; phylum Streptophyta; class Magnoliopsida; order Asparagales; family Orchidaceae; genus Phalaenopsis; species Phalaenopsis aphrodite. The sequence goes on along the minus strand of NEWO01000524.1, from coordinate 461,040 downwards.
CATATCCCTTCATAAAAAAACTTTCAAAGTGTCTAGATGCATTAAATCACACCATTGGGTGTTTAGAACAAGTGTCTCTTTCAAAATTCATGGAAAATTTGTCCTGAATGGCCTTAATCCACAAAAAGTCATCTCTGGCACTTCTGACGCTTCAGATGCCAACTTGCTTATGACCGCGCAGTTTTGGGTTTTGGCGCTTCCGGCTTCAGCTCTTTGTCGAATGGCACTTCAGATGCCATTCAAATGGCACTTCAGGTGTCAGTTCTCTATCAAATGGCGCTTCAAGGGCTTCAAGTGCCAGAATCCCAAAATTTGATGTTTTGGCTCTGAATTCATCCTTTTTTGCTACTTTTGCACTAAATGCCTAAATTTGATATACCTGCAATAAAAAAAATGCAAATACTCTTCCCTAAAGTGTAATATCACCAAAAAAAAGAATAAAATGTATACTTAAAACAACATATTATTTTTGTGTATCACTGAGTAATTTCTCAAATGACTTAATTTTTAGTCACTTGAGCATGAAGGCTACTAGAGCATGAATCCTCTTGAGTAGAATCTCTATCGCTTATTGTTCCTGAAGTTGAGGCCCACACTTCATGCTCAAGTTTATTCATCTCAAAATGTAACCAACTAAGGTCTCGTTGGATTTTTGCCACTCCACTATGAGGCCTTCTTTGGTGACGTGGTGTCGCACTCCTACAAATCTCTTCATGAACAATTGCTCCAACTCTGCAAACTTCTTGACTAATTCATTGGGCAGTATTGCATACCAATTAAACATAATCTCTAACAAACTGCTTACGAACTGGCGGAAAATAATGCTTCATTACCCACAACATTGCAACAAATCACCTGAAAGTGTGCAATATGCTACCGAGGGTTTCATTATCCATCAAAAGTCTTGAAGTTTGGTGGCACAAAAGCCTTAGGGTATGTACAACATCGAATTCCTCTAGTTAGGGTCTACCCTTTGAAATTGATGAGCCTCCTTTAGATTGAGCTAAGGCTTCTCGTACTTGCTGCTCGACCAACTGCTCGATATCTCTTTCTGATACCAAAATTTGTTGAATCCTTATTTTTTAGTTCATTCCTGTATGTGGAAGCAACCTCTTTCCTTTCATCTGTAATGCAAACGATCTCAGGCAGGTTGACCTCTAAAGACTCCATCTGCTGTGATTATGACTGTCCATGCATTATAACCATGGCGGCCATAGTGGCGACCATCTCCTTAATTCTTATCTCCGTTTGACTGATTTTCTCCTCTTTTAGTTGAATGGCCCCTGCAAATCATTTATGGCCTTCTCCTTGACAAAAGATGGAGCATTGCACGTACATGTCGTGGCCCTGGTCTCGACGATATTGATTTTCATGATTTCCTCATATATATAATCTGACAAATCATAGTCCTCATCATTAACACCCTTTCCTCTATCCTTTTCCAATTTTGAGATCTCAGATCTGAGCTTCTTTACTTTATCATCGATTGCATTCTCTTTAATTAGCTTAAGATTGGTGGGCTTTTCTTGGACATCATTTTGTTATGTGACGGACTATAAAGCAATAGTGGTAATAATAGTTAGAATATCAGACTAATGATCCATCTCATCAAATTGTCCTACAGGATTCTCAAAATGTACTGGTGCAGCAACCATAGATACCAGCACTTTTCTGTTTGACATTGATGCCTTAAGATGGAATGTCTCAGCAGAGGCATTGGTATGTTGAAGAGAAGTATGCTTTCTATAGTGCAGACAAAGTACAATAGTAAACAGTCTCTTCCCATTATCCTTCTTTAAGAATTCCTCGTACACAATGGCAGACAGTACTTTCCGACCCAAACGTGACTTGGCTGGTCTACATCTTGCACGTCTTAGGGGCAATGGTAGTAGCATCTGTAATAATGGAAATAGTGTTGACATGGATCTAAAGGCGGAATCTAGTCTGGATACAAAGTGGGGGTTTCTCCTGATCTCTGTAGCTGACGAACAGGTCTGACTTTCTTTAAAATGTCATCCTTTATCTAGGGTGATATTGTAAAACCCACCCACTTAAGCAGCTCGGCAACAGAACATCCCTCCTTGGTGGCTAATCTTTCAAATATGGTATGGACTCAGGTGATAGGAGTGTGATTCTTCCTCTCCTCACCATGACCATGAGCTGGTGGTAAAGCGACATCAATCTTTTGGAGGCTCTCATCTCTAATAGTATCTGACAATGGTTGAAACCTACACCCTTATAGGAGTGGAGAGGTCTTAAATACTTTGAGTTCCTTCTACTGAGGAATCTCACTACCCTCAGAATATTACAGTTGTGATTCCTCTTCTGAGACATAGTCCGTGGGGCAACTCTCAAACTAGAACCAATCTTAGACACTGACGGTGAGGCATCAAATACATCAACTGAGTCTTCTTCCAATAGAATCTCCTTTCCTTTGGCAAACAACACTGTAGGTATGGTGACAGTAAATCCAATGGCAGTCGGTGTGTCGACTCTCCTTGGCATAGGAGCAACAGATCTAGTAAGTGCAGGGATAAAAAATGTGATGGTTGTTGGGATAGTAGCGGCTTTTTCCTTCTTGTAAGAAGGGAAGTCTTGTTGACAATTTAAATCAAATCCAGTGAAAAAACCTTGGATCTCTGGGGCGGTAAATTTCATGATGACAAATGGGGCCTTGTTGAGTACAACTTCAAACTCGTCAAACCCAAATCCAAACTTAATCATGGGTGTCATGTTGTGGGCCTCTCAGTCGGTGGGCAGGTTGTAGGAGAAGGTCAAGGTTGTGGACGACATTGTAGTTGCTTCAAAAAGAAAGTTTTAAGGGTTAGAAATGGCCAATACCATGTAATTTTAGTGCAAGCACAAGAAATAAACAAAGGTCATTTTGTGAACTGGGCAAATTTTTCTTATTTTCATTTTATTTAATTTTTAAAAATTTAGTTGTTTTGTTTTTGTGTTTTTCAATTTTTTTGCTTGTTGGTGATTGTAACTTGAAGGGTAATTTAATTTTGAGAGTTGAATGAGAGTTTAGAAATGTAAGGACTTGGCTCAATTTGTGGATAGCAAACCTAACCTGATAGATACGAAGAAAAGGTGACATTCAGAACTCAGCTCGGAACCAACTACAATGCATCTCGCCTAGGTAAAACTAGCCTACTGACACACTTATTAAGGGTCTGACTCCACAATGCTAAAAAAGCACTAAAAACTCTTGAACCCCTCTGTTTAAGGATGGTTAAATACAAAGTCTTGGACTCCAAAAGAGATGACTGTACTTGCCCAAGAAAGAGATAGGTGAAGCATGCTAATGGAAGAAGGGTAATCTGGACCATGAGGGATATGGACACGTTACTGTTGTTTGAAGACAAAACCTTCTTATCATAATGGAGAGAGAAACAGATCCCCAACGGAGTCGCCAGAAATTGTTTGTCGTCAACATGGAAAATATATTTAATTTAATTTAATATATATAGTTTTGAAAAGTAGTATTTAAAATTTTTGAAAATAATAGACCGAACCAATCTCATACAGATAATAATTTAAGTTAATGAGTGCAACATTCCAAGTGATGATACTTATCCCAAGGAATGGACATATTACTTGATAGCGAGGCTCGATTAATGTTGACCTCATTTTTGGTTGAGGTCTAGCTTTGTCCATTTTTGTAGCCTAGGGTCTAGCCATAGGAATTTCTTGTTGACTATCCCTAAAGGACTAGAAAAGGAACCCTCAGCATTAGAAATTTTCAACTCCTTTGTGCTCAACTTGAAGTTCAGCATGTTGATCCTAACCTCTAGCACTTAGTAGGTGGGGTCAGTATGAAGGAGCAAAATAGGAGTTTCCCATAGGATGATCAAATCTTAGGACTAACCCTGAGTGGTCTAGTTTTGGTTAGGCTAGTTTGCACACACCTTCTCACATACCCTAATCCCTAAGACCCCTTTAATTTGGTCTCCTGACTCCTTTTGGGAAGCTCATGTGGATGGACCCAAACTGCTAGTCCTTGTTTAAGAGGGTTATGACCAACATATTGGACATCCAAAATGAGTCCTCATATGGCTCCTATTGTTTTCACATGGCTTCATGGTTTACTTGCCCATTCTAGCCCAAAATCACTAAATGACCAAAATACGCATATAACCCTAATTTTTGCCAGAATATACCAAAATTACCCAAAACACTCAAACTGTTCCAAAAGCCATCTCAAATCACTTACCACTACCTAAATTAACTAAAATTCACCAAGACACTAAATTTTTGATATACCACCAAAATTACCAAAATGCCCCTCATGACTCAAAAATTCCAAAATTCTAAAAATTCCAAAATAATCCCAAATATTCCCAATTTCAATTTTTAATAATCAATTTGACTAATTTTACATAATTTGACCAAAGGCCCTAATTTTCCCTCAAAGGCCCAATTTCCCCAAATTAACCCTAATTTGGGCCCAATTATCCTCAACCTTGGCTAATTTCAATTTCAACCCAAAATTTAGTACCCCCAATCCCAATATAAACAAAATTCAAGCCCAATTTAACCCGATTGCCGAGATCAAAAAGGCCCAATTTTGATCATATGACTAAATCCACCAAATTGACCTTCCAATTCAATTCAAATCACTTGAAGTCCTTTCCAAACACTTCATGACATCTTCCTATACCAAATTCAATGTTCAATTAGCCCAAATTTAATCTCAATTTTAAAATCCCAAGACTTTAAGCCATTCAAAAATCCTAATTTCAATCAAAAGCCCAAATGATGATTTTCCTCCCCATCATCCCTTTAATCAAAATCATTCTCTAAGTTTCAAATCCATAATCAAATCATTTCAAATCAAGCATCATTCCAAACTTCACAAAAATACCAAATAAATTTAAAATCCTTTCTCATGCAAATTGACCAAGCCAAAGGGAAGCCACGAAGCCATTCTCAAGTCATAGGTGAGCCATATGAGCCTTGCCACATCATCAAGCTATTAATGGCAAGATGTCAAGTCACTTTAAAATATCATTAAGATCCTTTTTAATCCACTTCATGAAACACTGAAACTTCATGCTTATGGAAAATCACTTGGATAGGGACCTCACTGTGCTAACCCACTGAACAATCTAATTTTCCTCAATACCCAAACCTTCCTTGGTGGATGAACCCAACCCCAAACCATGACTTGACCCAACTTGACCCAAATAGCTCTTCCCTCATTAAATTTCAATTCAATTCTTTTACATATGGCCAACCCCATATGACTTCATCAAGACAAAGCCCTAACCTCCTTAAGTCAGATGGTGACCCCTCTCTAGCCGGTCGGCCACCTTGGCTGCCTGAAAATCCAAGTCCAAATGCTCCACCTAGGCCAAAACTCAAAATTGAACCCATCCAAGCTGCCTCATTTCAATTGGTCTCTAGTACTCTTCTTGACTCCACCTAAGAAAGCTTTTTCACCCTCTAATGACTCTTGATGGCATCTCCTCCCCCCTCTATTTAAACTCACCCTCCACGACCAAGGGGGGAGAGCTTGAAATTCCTTGGGGTGACTGTCAAATTTCTCTCAGAGTTCCTTCAAGACCTCTGAAGTTTAACTCAACCATCTTTAAGCCCTCAAACCCACTGCCTGAGCTCAATTTTGAAGCTCAAAATCAAGCCTGAAATAGGACGCCCCTCTAGACTCCACCAAATCCAAATTAATTTCACCCACACCATCCCCAAAGTGAGAGAGGAAGATCCCCCACAAAAGCCCGATCACCAGACCACCCTAGGGTCACCAAACCACCCTAGGGTGGACTTTGATCGAACCCCTAAATCGGCCTTAGCTGATTTTATACCTAGACATTTCACCACGGCTTGAGGCTTCATCTAGGAGCTCTTTGGACTTATGGCAAGCTTTTGGAAGCACCCAATCAAGACCACACCTCTTGGGAAAAGGTATTGAAATCTCCCCTTAAACCGAGCTTCAAATAATTCTCCATGCTCATAGACTCAATTGAAGGCTTGATTAACCATATAAATATGTTCTCCTAGTCAAAATGAGTCTATAGGAACAAACCACACTTAATTTGGTTAAGTATCAAGAGAGATATTAAATTTTGAATTTGGACGATTCTCAGGCTAGCTATTTGGGGACGATCAATGGATGTCGTCCGTTTTCTCATGTATCGGACGGACGGTTGTGATGGAGTCAGACAAAGGAGTGGAACATGAACCTCGAGCTGAGTGAGCACTGAGGTGTCTGGCGGCGCTGAACTAGAATACACTGCGTGGAAAGCTTGGAGATGCCAAGTTTGAGGTGGCGCCGGGTCACTTAAGTAGAAAAATAGGAATTTTTCTTACTTATTTAAATGCCATAACTTCAAAAATGCATATCTTCCTGTAGAAAAATCACAAAATAAAAAAAATAATTACCCTCTTACTCAGTGAACAGAGGAGAACAATGTGAAAATAGTTTCATGCTTTTTTGATGCATGCATGATTTTTAATTAATTAAATAGTGTTTTTCTTATTTGGATTCTTCATTTCTATAGACATTTCACCATGACATGATTTTTAGGGCTTTGATTCTTTCTGTCATGAGGGACCTTCCCTGATTTTTCCAAAGTCACGAGAGATCTCTAGGCAACGATCTCTAATTTTCAAGTTAATGATCCCTATTTTGGTAAAATAATTATAAAAATTTAAATACTCATCAGAAAAATACAAAACTTATTTTGGTAGGCTTACTATGGTCAGGGGACACTAGGAAAAATATAAACTTGATTTAACTCATTAAAAATAACCCTAACTATCACCAACCCTAAAAAATGAAATAAAATTAAATTGGAGTAATTATAAATATAAATGGCATAAAAATCATTCTCCACCAAAATGCCCCTCATGTTTTGGTTAATTTATTAAATTTTCATTGAAAATCCCTATTTTTGCATTAAAAATAATTATAAAATTAAATAAATTAAAAAAAATCACATTTTCTTCTCTGATGTTTTTAATTAACTTATGAGTGGGGTAACACAAAATTTTCAAGTCATTGGAGTTCAATTTAATGAATTATAGGGTGTTAAGGCCTTAGGAAAAAAAAGGGTAATTTCAGAATTTAAGGCTTAATTAACATTTAGGCTTAACTGAAGGGGCAAAGGGACAACAAATAATCTTAATTCATATGTTTTGATGATTGAACTATGAAAGGGATAAATGGTAGTAACCAATCTCATTTTGGTTTTATATAGGATAAATTTATAATTTCATAAAATTAATGAAATTTGGAATAATATTTAAATAGGAAAGATATTAAGGTGAAGGGTTCGATTTTGGAAGATCATAACTCACTGATTTTAAAGCCCCATTGATGGTGTATGATTAATAATAATGATTAAGAACATAAACATTTAAAATCCTTTTATTAAAATTACAAATTTACTCATTAAGCTTTTAAGGGCTTAGTAGTGAATTATGCCTAATAAAATTTTGTTTAATGAGGTTTAGAAAAATAATCTATAACTAATTTAAAACCTTTTAAAGTGCTAAGTTTCTTAATTAGGCCAAATTGCCTCTAAGGGTTTTTACCTATATAATTTATAAATAAAGCATCATGTGAATAATTACCCCATCATTAGGGTTGGCTAGAACATCAGTTCATTGAGCATAAGGATATGATACGAATGAGAAATTAAGCAACCCAACGAGTTTAAATGAGCTCGAGACTTTTTCAAGAGATTGTGATATGCCCGGGGCCCGGTCTTTGGACCTTTCTCATACTCTTTTGGATTCCTTGAAGGATGATTAAAACTCATTATACGTTGCTTAAGGAACCATCTATACACTTAAATAAATATGGCACACTAAGATATGACATATGATTTGGTAGATATACCTCAGATTTGTACTTTTTATTTTTCTTACCA
>NEWO01000524.1:421681-446221 GCA_003013225.1 Phalaenopsis aphrodite | reverse complement strand
ATAAAAGCTTTCTCTTTTAATTCTCCAAGCACATATTTTGTTACTTGTTTAATAGTGTTTGTTACTTTATCCCACATAACATTTGCTTCTTCATGGATATCTCAAATTTTGAAATCTTGAATTTTACTCATAAAAATAATTTTATTTATCTTGTAAGTTTCTCCATCTAATTCTATGATGATGAGTCATAGTATTCTTTATTTTACAACTCTTAATCTTAAAATCTAGAACTAATAAACGATGTTGGGCACTTAAATTTTCACTTAGAATGACCTAACAATCTTTATAATCGCGACAATCTCTTCTTCTCAGAAGAAAATAATCATATTGTGTTTTATTAGATCCACTCTTATAAGTAATAAGATGTTCATCTCTTTTATTGAATAAAGTATTAGTAATAATAAAATCATACACTAAAACAAAATCTAAAATAGCTCTACCTTCTTCAATAGTTACTCCAAAACCGTAATCACCATGAGTATTTCTGAAGTCTTCTACCACTCTACCGATATGTTCATTTAAATCTCCTTCAACAAAAATTATTTCTTCAAGAGGTATCATTTGTATTAAGTCTTCTAAGCATTCCAAAATTTACCTTTAGACCATGTATTTAAACCTACTTGAGGAGCATAAGCACTTATAATATTAAAAATCTTAGTATCAATGATAATCTTAAGGGGTATAATTCTATCTCTAACTATATTAATTTTTATAACATTATCTTTCAAACTCTTATCTATAATTACACATACACCATTTCTAGTGCGACTCTTACCAAAATACCAAAGTTTAAAACCTAAATTATCAATCTCCTTAGCCTTTTCTCCAACCCGCTTAGTTTCTTGAATACATAAGATATTAATTTTCCTATGAATCATAATATCAACTAATTCCAATAATTTACCATTGAGAGTACCTATATTTCAAGATCCAATCATTATATTAGTTACATTAATTTCATAGACTAACTTCTTTACCCGCATTTGTTCGTAATGTATATAACCATTCCTATTTTATACACATGCTAAATTTTCATGTATTTTTAGCTTAAAATGTGTTACGACACATTCTAGAATTTTAATTTTAAAGTCAAAATTTATCAAACATCAAAGAAGATCAAATTTAATCATAATTTATACTTCTAAGACATTGACATTATACTTGTGATTCAAGCATAGGAACATATCAGGCAAGCTAATCTTCTAATTTCAGTCTGGCCTCAACTTTGGCCTTAACAAGATGCAGCTTGATGATTGAAGCAAGATAAATTTTGAAATGAGATTCGATCATCTTTGAAAGACGTCGTATGTTTTTACATTCACCACTATCAATCCTATAACAGTTACTAATAAGAAAACCATTCTAGACTTTAATCCGGGCTATAAGACTAACTTCCCACCATTGAAAATGAATAGGCTTCTTTTCACTCCCCAGTCCCTAGGCTCCCAATAATCTCTAGAGTTGACCAACCTGAAGGTAAGAACATAAAAAAGTTAGTCAACAACAAATTCTAATCTGAACTTGTTGTCCCCATGGTCTTTGAAGTGGGTTCAACATCTAAGGCTTCATTATTAACAAAGACCCAAAGGACCAAAAAGTTAAAAAAGATAATTAGAAGGATTCAAGTTAGATTGAGAAAAAAAAAAAAAAAGGAATGAATGAAATCGAGGTTGTTAAGGCAAATGGAGAAGATGTTCAGCTTGAGTCTTCTTCACTATTGTGTGGTAATAGGTTTCATAAAGGAGGATGTGTTCAGATCAAGTAATAAATACTGAGTAAATAATCATCCTATAAGGAATGCATACTATCTATCAAAATTAAATATGCAGATTATTATCCAAAGTATCAAATATAACTAAAAATGATAATTTATGCTTAATGGTAACCAAAAGCCAATAAAACTAATACTAAAATGCAATGATTTTGCTAGAGGAAAATAATATGGTTGAGACTTTAAGGCTTGATTTCACTTTTTATAATTGGGTGGTTTATTTTTTTGCAGACCATCTCGATTTCGGCATAAAACTGATCTCTTTGATGGGCTTGGAGACAAGAATTTTTATGCAGTTTGGTTGGTTAATTATGATGAAGTTTTTGCTAATTGTGTTGTTTATTATTTGCAGAGCTGCACGGTTTCTGCATAAAACTCATCCTCATGAAAAAACTTGTCCTAGTCCTTGAAAGGGATCAATTTTATGCAGAAACCAAGAAGCTCTGCAAAAAGATTAAGAGTAATAGTCTACATATGACATCAAACATGTAAAGCATGACAAATCATAAGGCTGGAAACAGTTCATTGCACAAGCCTTCCTTTAGGTGATTCGAACTTGCTAGCAACCAAACTGCTCTTTCTAGACCTGCCCGCTAAATTATTCAGCCTAGCATTTGTTAAACATACAGTTTTGAAATGAGGAAAAAAAAAAGAAAAAAAAAATGCAGACAAGAAACAGAAATCAATTATTATTATTCTCGGGGGCTGCTTTCAACAAAAAAATTTTGAAAAGGCGTCAAAGAAGTCGATATTCCATATATATAAGAAATGGGAACCAGAGACCTGCAAAGAATGAAAAGACAAGTATCAGATTTGATGACATCTTCATATGTCTATGGGTATTCTGTCAGCAAATGTGCAACAACAACAACAACAACAATAACAACAAAACCTTTATCTTACTAAGTGGGGCTGGCTGCATGAATCCTTTTTCTCCATTGTGTCCTATTTAGTGTCATAATAAAAAACCAATTTAAAATAATTAATAATGATAATTTAAAATCAATTTAAAAAACAATTCAACAATAGTTTAAAAAAATTTCAAAATAATTTAAAATTGATTTCAAACAATTTAAAATTATTTTAAAATAATATAAAATAAATTTAAAACCTTTTTTAAAGAAAATAATAATAATAATAATAATAATTTTAAAAATATATATAATTTTAAAACTCAAGTAAAATAATTCTAAAACCTTTTAAGAATAATTTGAAATCTTTAAACAACTTAAAATAATCTAAAACAACAACAAAACCTTTATCCCAATAAGTGGGTCTGCTATATGAATCATTTTTCTCCATTGTGTCATATTTAGTGTCATATTTTCATTTAATTCTAATAAATTAAAATCATTTTTTAAACAATATGCTCATGTCTTCCTGGATCTACCTCTGCCTTTCTTAACATAAGTCGAATCTAAAATATCTACTCGTCTAATCGGTTCATCAGATGGTCGACGTTTAATGTGACTAAACCATCTAAGACGACTCTCTAATTTTATCCGTCACAGAAGCAACACCAACCCTATCACGGGTATATTCATTTCGCATTTTGTCTCTAATTGTAAAGCCTCTCATCCACCTAAGCATTATCATCTCAGCAACACTTTACTTAGTTTTATGCCTCTCTTTTAAAGGCCAACATTCAACGCCATAGAGCATTGCAGATCTCACCACCATTTTATAAATTTTCCTTTCAGTTTAAGCGGTACTCTTCTATCACACCATAGGCCCGAAGCATTCCTCCACATCAACCAACCAACTTGAGTTCTATTAATAACATCCCCAATTGTGCAAATGAATTAAATAGTTCATCAAAGCAAAGCATTCCTCCACATCAACGAACCAACTTGAATTCTACTAATAACATCCCCAATTGTGCAAATGAATTAAATAGTTCATCAAAGCATACAAGCTGCAGTCAGAAACTGGGTTATCGAAACATTAATCATTAGCAAAATCTTCATCAAAATTAATCAACAAAATTACTTGAAGGTGTCTCCCAAGTCCTTGAAGGGGATCAGTTTCATGCAGAAACCGAGAAGCTCTGCAAAATGATTCAGAATAATATTGTCTACATGTGATACCAAATATGCTAACCATGACAAATCATACGGCTGGTAGCAGTTCAATGCACAATGTTTCCAAAACAACCTCGCCAGATCTAATAGAAAACTATGATTTAAAGGCTTTTGATGCAGCTCAACCTGTAGCCTGCATAATACAGCGGGAAAAAAAAATTCACCTGAGATAAGTGAGGCAAATATTTGTTAAACACTAATCATACCAATACTACCTGACCCAGTTGACATCCTTGATGGGCGACTGAAGGAACCTGCCCTGATACCAAAGATACTGTAGGAGACTTTGGTTCCATTTCACATTTAAGCTTTGCTTCTCTTTTCCACCTCTTTAAGTAATAACGCTCCGGTAACTCTTTTATGTTTCTGACATCAAGTACTTTTATAACATGGCCGCAATGAATCCCGATGAACTCAAACTTCTTGCAACTGCAAGCAACCGATAAATCAGTTGAGTCTAAACGAACATAATATTCCTTTGGATTCTCACCCACTGTAATCCTGTATTCTGTAATTGTTCCATACTCTGCAGAATTATATAACATACAATCCATGAATACATCAAACTCCTTCCTGAACATTTCAAATACTGCCGGTGTATACATGCTCGCTGCTTGTCTCAACATCTTTGAAGGAGGTATTCTTGGAAAGGATTGACTTGCATGGAAATCAGCCTGAAGCTCTGCATAACGACACTCAGATACCACCTTTTCATAGTTTCTGAAGAAGAAAAGGAGATCATGTTGTGGAGTTAGGTACTTTTTTAGCTCGCTACTGAAGCTTTCACTTTGAAGTGTGCTATTTATATCAGCACAAAATGTATGCCGCCCATATGGCAAAGCCCAACTCTCTCTGCACTCAAATAATTTCGAAATCCACTCATTGCTTCTAAGATCATACTTTTCCAGAAGTGATCTCCATCCTAGCAAAAACAGATCCTCATCTTCAGAGTTGTAGATGCATCTGCTAAAATCTTTTGCAAATGTTTTAGAACTTTGGAAAACATGGTTAAGATGTTTCATGGAACTGTGATAAATTTGCCAGACACAAAGCCGATGTATTGTTTCTGGCCACACCATAGTCAATGCACCACCTATTGCAACCGATTCATCTGTCAAAATAGTCTTTGGCAGTTTCCCACGCATTGCAATCCCAAAAGTATTAAATAACCATTTAAAAGATTCTACTGAGTCATCATAGAGAAATGCTGCCCCAAAGAGAGTAATTTGCTTATGATGATTCACACCAACAAAGGATACGAATGGTCTACAGTGTACATTAAATTTATATGTGGTGTCCAAACAAACTACATCACCAAAGTAGCTGAAATCCTCTAGTGACTTTGAATCAGCCCAGAAAATGTTTGTAAGCTTGTCATCATCATCGAGTTGAATGGCATAGAAAAATGCAGTATTCTGCAGTTGCATACTTTGGAGATACATCAGAAGAGCCTCTGCATCACCAGACTGCATGGACTTCATTCTTTTTGAGCGGAGACAAGCTTTATAATCTGATGGTAGGAGATAAATATCTTGTCTAGTGCCAGTGGACTCACCAGAAGATCTTAGAGCAGCTACTGCATCATCTGATAAATCTGCATCAGCGGATTGAAACTCAGATGTGATTCTCTGTGATCTCAACAAGTGTTTTGATGAAGGAGGAGCAAGTTGATGGTTGTGTTCTGCTATGAATTTGGTAATACGATACCATCCACTTGGCATAAGTTTAATTTTCATACGTGCAAGGCAACCAATTCTTGTTTCTGGTCGTGGACGCTTTGCTTCATTTCCTGCTTTCCTCTCCTGGCGAAAACCTTCCCTGGAGCACACCAATGTCCTTGATCTTGTGGTTTTATCAGAAACTCTCTTGTCCAACCAGCCTTTCCTCACACTAAAACCTGCCATTCCAGCATAGTTGTTGTAGAACTCGTATGCCCTGTTCTCATTTTCAAACTCCATACCAAGTTTTGGCACCATTTCTGCACCAAAAGTACCTTCCCCAGAAGCATCAAGGTAGGTCACTTTTTTTAGCGTCTTCTGTATCATCATACTAAAGAATGAGTTGCAATACCAAAAAGAAGCTAAAACTGCATAGCTGCCCATAAAAGCACTAAGAAATGAAGATAGTAAACTCAAAGAAGTCGGAACGTAACAGCAACCGTATATATTTTTCTAGAAACATGCCAAATAAGTATTACAAATCCAATCTTCTAGGTGAAAATTACAACTATAGTGGGTATTTAACATCAACAAAGAAAATAACATAAATAAAAAACGACCACAGCATTAAAGTATTTCCCTCAGTTACCTTTCTCCATGCAAGACCACATGCATTGCATAGAGTCCTCGGCCCCTCTGGGCCGCGACGCATATGTGGTGTAGACTTAGCACCAACTCCACAATGAATGCACCTAAACATATAAAATAAGTTGATTAATCTTCCATCTTCAGAATGGCATATAATAGAATAAACTTTACAATCTACAACTTCAAAGTGCAAAAAAAAAAACTTGGTAAAATCTTGATAGTAAACGCCCCATAAGCATGCTACTCAATAGAAGGGTAAATATGTTCAAGAATGACCCAAAAAAAGTGAGCACAATATGTCAAGTATATTCATGGTTTAGGAATTTGAAGCTTCATTAAACAGAATAAGAAGTTGAATGTAGAAGTTACAACTTCCATATGCAAACCCATCAAGCAAATATTTCATACCATTATTCTAAGAAACCCTGTATGTTGGAACATTAACCTATTTCCGTGCATGCCCTTCGCCATCATATATCAGCTATGAGAGCTACGATTGGGGAGAATGTTTATTTGTAGTGAAAAATGATTCAAGAAAAGATCAATAATCACAGACAAGAATTTTGATGAAAACTGACAAATTGAACGGGATAATTGGCACACAGGCATGGTAGGCTTGTGCTACCTATTTGTATCAGACCATCATCAAAGGAGGCAAAATATATACAGCAACAACAACCTTTTATCCCACTAAGTAGTTTATTGGCTGTCACATATGGTGCTTGAAAAGGACACTTACTGATTCCAATTTCTACACTGAGAAGCTAATTAATCAAGCAAAATTGTTAGTAATAGACCACATGCTTGCCCAGATTCTCTGCTCTAAATTTAGCTTGATAAGCTGTCAATGAAAGCATCATGCTTGCCACAACTCTCTGACTTATAATTTATCTTGATAAACTGTTTGCGGGAAGCAAAAAGATCTAATAGGAAACGCCTAGTTCAAGTTTTTTTTTTTTCCAGTAATTTTTAGAAAAAAGGCAATCATCTCAATGTTACTAGGATTAGAATGTTCATGAATTTACAGCTACTATTAATAAAACACCTAGGTATTTATGGATGGATTAGAGTTCATTCTTTGAAAAATCACCCTAGCCCACTTATTTTAATTAGGTATAATTGCATACACAGCACTTGAAACATTGCTATTTACAAAACTAACTCCTTGTTGATTTTTTTTACTATCCAACATATATACTTTTGTGTGCAACAATCAAACAAATTTGATAAAAATGAAAAATCTGGTTTGGGGTTTATCTTGAATTTTGATATTTGAAAGAGAATTTCAAAAATGGATAAAAGTGAACCTCCCCGCTTTTTATTTTTATTTTTTTGAGTAAAAACCAAGTGTATGTGTACATTGTTTCGTCACCCAAATCATGGCCTCACAATGATACATAAATGCTAAGCAATGCAACTTTGACATTATTGTCCAAATGTTGATTTATGAATACCTTTAGGAGTTTAAAATGGGATGGCTATGGTAGTACAAACTGAGCAAGCTTATTTGATTAGTTTGGCGGCAGGGTCCTGGAGTTATTCTTCTGAAAGCTTGAATTGTTGTTGCATTCTTCTATTTGAGACATCACTTAAGTGTCATTGCATCGCAAGAATTCCAATATTGGTATAAGCAACTGCGGATTTTCTAATCTGGTGGATATTTTAGATTTGCATATGCTATCAGATTTACAACAAGTGAATTTTTTATAATAAACGTTTTACATATTCTAACTCAATTGTTCTCTCATATATTAAATGCTTTGAAAAAATTTGATATACCCAATTGATGATCACATAATCTCGAAGTCCTTCAAATAGCTTATGCCGCAAGCTTTGGTGTTGTTAAAGAGAATCAGATAATTTTGTGATTTGTTAATTTTGTTTTATATCGTGTTATCGGTTTCCTGCGATTCTTGATAATTAGCCCGACGTTTAATTAGTGGGCAGATATAACTAGATTATTTAAAATCTTACTTTCTGATTATGTCGCCTTGGCGTAGCCTTTTGTAAATTTGTAGTTGTTTACAAGTTCTGAAATAATCCAATCATTTTATTCTCTTTCCTCACATTCCCTATCTTCCCATCCTCTATCCCATGCGTTGCTGCAAGTTGAACACCAGAGGAAGATTAAACCTATAATCCAAGCTCTACCATTGTTCTTGCTGAAAATGCATGACTGCATTATAGTGTTGCTGCTGCCATGCTCTGACTACTTTTGCTGACTGACGGGTGTTTGGGATAATCTAATACAAGTTCCGACCACTATAGGTCCAAGAAACTGCAATGTGGCTAAAGGCTGAGATGATTTTTGTTGTCCTAAGAGGAAATTCTGGAAGAACTATTCACATAATTTAATTTCATTAAAAAAGGCTAAACCAGAAAACAAAGAAAGAATGTTGAAGGTGAGGTTCAATATTATTCAAGATCAGATGACTTGAATCTCAAGAAAGAACAAGGCAAATAAAGGTAGGGAGCCTTGATTTTAGAATATTATTCAACAAATAGCTTGAATCTCAAGAAAGAGCAAGACTAATAAAGGTAGACAGCCTTGATTATAGAAGGGATGCAGTTAAGAAGTGTTAAAAACTAGTCTTCAACAATCCTTTGTGGTTCTTAAAATTGTTATCATAGCACATGGATTGAAATCTTCATGACAATTCCAGGATGAGAGCTAAACAAATCGACAGGGCAAAATGATTTGATCAGGCATTGCAGAGAGTTGATACAAAGCTTCAGGGAGATCATGCCAATAAAGCCTGGGTGCCATTCTACCCAATCATAGAGATGATGTTTTGTGGGATATTGCAGAAGAATAATCAGCCAAAATAGTTTGAGAGAAACTTGAATATCTATAATTCAAGAAATCTTTTTTATGTATCTCAAGAAGAGGTTGTATACCCTACAAATGGATGATTCCAAATTACATAAGCATTTTGATCTTACGAAATAAAGATGGACCTTAAGAACAAAGAAGCTGAAATCAACAATGGTGATCATACCAAAATCCTCGACAGTTCTTTATCAAAAAAGTATGAACGTTTTATCTATACTATGCTATATGGGAAAACTAGTCTTTCCACGGAAAAAGTGAAATCCTCTCTCAATTCTAAGGAATTGCACATGAGTGAAATATCAAAGAAAGAAAATGTTGGTGATGGCCTACTAGTTTGCCGGCGAAAGGAGAAATAAGATTTTTACAACATGTACCAATTAAGAGGCCATGTCAAGAAGATTTTGTCGGGGCAAAAAAAAGGATGAAGGAACCTAAAAAAAAGTAACTTGGACAAATTGTAGTTGTTAAGTATATGAAAGTGCAAAGTTGTTGACCATCACATAATCTGAGCCAAACAAAGACTAGATTATTCATTTTGGGTGATCTTTCCAAATGTACCCAAACAAATCTTGGTTTGAATTAATGCTAAATTTGGATATTAGTTTTTTTGTGTTTCATTGAAACAACGAGACTTGCAAAACCATGACGATTGGCCAGATACAAATCAAGATATTTGATGCATTGAAATGCAATTTCAAGAAATGAGGCATATATCAAAATTCAAAAGAAATTTATTTTCAATAAGAGTTCAAGGTAACATTGAGTATGGTTTTAAGAGTGAAAATAGAAGCTTGAGGGTGTACAAATGCTAATTTTATTGCCACGAAAGGATTATTGAGTAACGGATTGCATTATTCACTGGAAGAACAATCATACAATGCATCCATTTCAAAAGATGGAATTTAATTATGGCATGGTAAACTCGGACATATGCATCAAAAGGGCTTCAAGAACTTGCGACAAAATATTTTTTACGTTGTGACAAAATTGAAAATCATGAGAGACAAAAAGGTCAAGTTTTCCTCTAAAGTGCACAAAATGAATAGAGCTCGGGAATAAATTCATTCAAATCTATGGAAGGTATCTGGGGTAGAATCACGGCGGTGTGAAGTGTTTCTCTATTTAATTGTTGAATGCTTGATCAAATAATCATATACATAGATTAATCTATTACTCCAAGAACTTTTATAAGAGAATATGAACAATTGTGATCTTGCAATTGAGTCTTATCAACTTCAAAACTAGTTAGAAGTAGAATATGCTCTCCACTTTAGAGAAGTAAAATGCAAGACAAGAGTACAACAATAAGTTTTTTTCAAAGGGTATAGAATGGCTCAAGCAAATCCACAAATAATGATAAAGTATATATAGAACGAGGACGCCAAACCAAAATAATTGGGAACAAATCCCTCTCCTCTACTTTTGTTGGTTGTTAATGGATTTGAAGTGTGTTCAGATTCAAGGGCATCAGACAAAAGGATCATAAAACCAAGTTTGCGTAGTGCTCTACAAAGAGTGAATTTCAGCAAATCTTTTACAGCAAGTAGAGCTGCTGCATTCATGAAAAACAGAATAGCCGTTCTTGCTAACATTGGGAAATCGAAACTCAATACATAAAGACAAACAAGGTGAGACAAAAGATTATTTACTAGAGTTTATTCTGCTATGCATTTTATTAAAAGATCCTAGAAGCGTAGACCAGAAACTTATTACCTACGAAGGTTCTCCGGACCTTCATCTCCACCATCCTCAAGTTGTTCGTTTTCATCATCATATTGCATCATGAGGGTACCGCCGATAGCGGCGCTATCCCCGGGCATGTGCATGCCGTATTTTCACGCGAAGCTAGCTTAATATAAGAGAATGATTTTCTCTTCCCTTTGTCCTTCCAGATCGGAACCTACAAGCATGGGAGCAAATGTTTCGAAGGCCACTATTCCTGTAAGAGGAGCGCCACTAATCTTGAAAGAATTATTACGTCCTCCGTCCTATGTAGGATTACATCCACATTTCAATTAGGTGAATCATATGGAGCAATTTTACTGAACTTTAAAATAAGTTGAAAATAAAAAACAGAGATTTTAACAGCACAATTTGAGTAGACATGCCTAAAATTAATATATATATATATATATATATATGGTATGTGTTTTCATTTATCGCACCAGTTTAGCTAAACCTTCTTCGAGCTAGGGTTTTGGTGAAGGAAGCGAAGAGTTTATGCTTCTCCATCTCCCTCATTTTAGTAGTAATCTTGATCGAGCTAGGGTTTAGGGGGACGATTTTCGACATATTTGTTTTCTTAGTGTTATTGCGACCGTTTTTCGAGCTACGGTTCTCTCAAAAGACTTTATGGTCCTTTGTTTCCTGTTTCACCCCATCAGTTTGTACTCTCAGAAATATTGCCTAGAAGACGTGAAGCTAGTAAGGTTGGCAGTCGTTTGAATGACACATCACGTTCAAAACAATTTACTTCAGTGATCCAGAGTTGTGAAACCATTATAATCAACTTCAAAGCAAATCAAAATTTGAGGAATTAAAGTTTAGAAAATTTTTTACCGTGCAAGCAACATGTCTTGCTGATAAATGTTGTACAATTATTTATTGAGAAACGTCTTATGTATTATTCCGTATTTTGCTTAAAATGGATATCTTTCTTTTGTTAATTTATTTCTTGAGAAAATCACGTCGTGTACTTAAGTGACAATTGTTCGAATAATTCATGTAATTCCATATATTGAGTTGTTTGTTAGTTTTCAACTGTTTTAATGCAGAGTTTTATAATTTTATATTTTGTGTATTGAAATCATCTTGAAGTGCAAAAGCCTTATTTAATCCTTTAACAATAATGATATGTTATGTATATAATATTTTAGGTTGGATTTCTTTAAAAAAATGTTGAATTTATGCATAAATTTATCATTTAATTAGTTGGTATGGAGTGATTACATGATTAAAAGTCTTATTTAAGAATCTAATAATATTGATTGGTGATAATTATGAAAACTTAAATGAGGTTTCTTCAAAAATATATTGTACTCCTGCAAAATTAATTTTATTTTGTTGTTGTGTATGGACAATTTATGAATTGAATGCCTCAATTAAGGCTCTAACAATGTTTATTTATGCTATTTATGAAGTTTTGGGTAGTCTTTATTTAGAAAAAAATTGAAGTAATGCAAAAATTTGTCATGTAACTTGTTGTGCATTGTTTGATTAATGTAATAAAAGCCTTATTTAAAGCCCTAACAAAAGCAATTTGTGATGTTTTTGAAAAATCATTTTAGAAATTTGTGTAATTAATTTTAAAAAATTTATTTTACATGATGTGCATGGATTGCTTTCTGAAGTGGAAGCCATATTTAATCCTCTAACAATGCTACTATGTTTGGAAGTTTTGGGTCATACTTCTTAAAAAAAGCGTTGAATTTATACATCATTTAACTTGTTGTGTATGGAGTTAATACTAAAGTGAAAGTCATTTTTAAGACTGAGGATACTGATTGGTGATAATTTTAAATATTTAAATTAGGCTTGTTTAAAAATATGTTGTATTAATTTAGATTTTATTCTATTTTTTTTTATGTGTATGGACAATTTACTGAAGTAAAATTCATAATTAAGGCTATAACAATGCTTATTTGTGATGTTTATGTTAGGTTGCCTTTATTTGAAAAAAAAATTAATTAAATTACTAAATGGTCATGTAAATTGTTATTTATTGTTTGATTAATAAAGTGAAAGCCTTAATTAAGGCCCTAACAAAATTTATTTGTGATTTTTATGAAAAATTATTTATCATTTCTTCAAAAAGTTGTGTAATTAATTTAAAATAATTCTATTTACATGTTGTCAATGGATAGTTTTCTAAAGTTAAAGCTTTATTTTCTCCTCTAGTAATGGTGAAATATTATCTATTTGATGTGTTAGGTCAAAGTTCCTTCCAAAAGTGTTGATTTTATGCATACATTTATCAATTAACTTGTTGTATATGAAGTGATTACTGAAGTAAAAAATCTTATTTAAGATTGACAATATTGATTAGTGATAATTATGAAAATTTAAATTAGTTTTTTTTAGAAATAGGTTGGACTAGTGCTGACTTTCTTCTATCATGTTGCTTTATATGAACAAATTTCAAAGGTGAAGCTTTAATTAAGTTTACAATGCTTTAGGAGGCCATTATTTAGATAAAAATTAAATTTATGCAAAAAATTGTCATGTAACTAATTGTGTGGTCTGATTAATGAAGTGAAAGCCTTATTTAAGGTCTTAATAATGTTGATTTGTGATGTTTATGAAGTTCTATGTTTATCATTTTTCATAAAAAAAAATTAATTAATGCAGTAATTTATCAATTAAGTAGTTGTTTATGGAATGATTACTGAAGTCAATGATTTATTGATGTTATAATGGTACTGAATTCTAATTTTTATGAAATTTAGGATTCCTTCCTCAAAAAAATTGAATTAATACAAAGTTTTCTCATTAATGTTGTCATATATGGATTAATTGCTAGATTGATTTTTGAAGTAAACGTAGAAGTAATGAAATATTTTCTCATTTGCCTTGTTACACATGAACTAATAATTGAATTGATTATTGAAGTAAAAGCAAAATTAATACATAATTATTCTCATTTACCTCTTTGTGCATAAACTGATTATTGAACTTATTATTGGAGTAAAAACATAATTAGTACTAAATTTGAGAAAATGCAAAATTTTCTCATTTATCTTGCTATGCAACGCATGATCACTGAACTGTTGACCTCACTTTTGTTGAGGCCTAATCTTTTTTTCCTTAGGAGCCTAAGATCTATCCATAGAACTTTCCTATTGACTATCCTAGAAGACTAATGATGGAGCCCTCACTATCAGAAATTCCAAATGCTTCTTTACTCTTCTTGGAGTTCCACATGTTAGTTTTAACCCCTAGCATTTAGTAGGATAGAACTAATATAAGGAAGCTCAAGAGGGGTTCCCCATAGGACTGTCTGACCTTAGGGTTGATCCTGGGTGATGTGGCTTGGTCTAGTACAAACACACTTGCACTTCAAACTGCCATTTGAAACTTTGAACCCTAACCTACACATGTCTAGTTTGTTTCCCTTGCCTCTTTAGAGACTCATGTGGGTGGTCTCACAAACCCTTAGTCTTTGGCTAGGTTGGATAGAACCAGCACATGAAGGATCCAAAGTGGTGTTTCTCTAGCTTCATTGCACTACGAGAGTAATTCTACGATCAACATTTCCTCCAAACCTCAACCCTACCCAAATTTCAAATTTTGGTCATTTAGCACCAAACTTCCCCAAAATTACCAAATTGCCCCCAGAACCCTAAAAATTCAAGGTTGTCCCAAATCCCTCAATTTCTTTCAAAAATCATTTCAAACCATTCCATACCATCCAAATTACTCAAAACACTCCAAAAATTTCATATTTACCAAAATACCCCTAAATTTGTCAAAATTACCAAAATGCCCTTGGCAGCCCAAAATTCCTAAAAACCTCCAAAACCATTTCAATCACCCCTAAAAACATTTTTTAACCATCCATTGGGTCTAATTTGACCAAATTTACCCATTTTTACCAAATCCCAATTTTGCCCATAAAGGCCCAAGATCCCCAAATCACCCCCAACTCCCATCAAATTGATTTTAAATTTCCTTAATTTCAAATCTACATATAAATTCAACATGATCAAATTCCATTTAAATCAAATTCATGCCCAATTGAACCCAATTCCAATCTCCAAATCCAAATCCAAGTGAATTGCCTCAAATTGATCCAAAATTCAAAATCCAAAATCCCCCAAATTGAACTTCATGACCAATTCAATTCTCTAATTTCAAATTCACATCAAATTTTAGCATATCTAAATTCAATTTCAACCAATTCCAATTCAATTTTATTAGCCCATGACTAATTTCAAAATTTAAATCAAACCCATCATGCATTAAAAGCCCATACCCATGTGCATTTTCAAAAGCCCAAAATTGAGCCCACATGACAAAAATTCCTTCCCCATAATCTTATGGCATTGAGAACATTTCATCATGGCATCATATGGAGCATACCATACACATACATCAATCTTTATCCAAATTGGGCATATTGAAATTTTGCATTTTAAAATTCACAAAATCCAAAATTCCATTCTCACGAAATACCACCATAGCACCTTACATGGCATGGCTTGTCCCATGGAGCCTTCCATGGCCATTATAAAGTCAATTTTGCCAAATTTGACAAGTGGAGGTGACAACTCTCCCTCCTCTCCCTCACTTGAATTTACCTTTTTCATGAAACATTTAAACTCTTGCCCAACCCCCAAGCCATCCATTTGACTTCACCTAAACCTACTTGAGGACCTTAAGATCATCCTTAACCATTTTTGGGCCATGATTAGCTATGTTACCAAAGGATTAAACCCAATCTAGCCCAACATGCTAAACCCCACTTTCCACTTTGGATTTCCACCTTGGAGCCACCATTGAACCAACATGAATTTACTTCACAGTGCCCTGGCTTCACTGAGCATGGAAGTGACCTGACCCTGGCTGGTCACCATCTCAGCCACTGAAAAACACCTTTGCCGAGAAGCCTTAAATGGTCAAAACCTAAAAAATTGAACCCCTTGAGTTGTCCCATTGTTATTGGTCATTGTAGTCCTCTTTCCCTCCACCTAGGTGGCTCCCTTACCACCATGGCATGCTCTGATGATAGCCATAGCCATGGTTATAAGAAGAGCACCCTTCACGGCCAAAAAGAGGATGCTGATCAAAACCCTAACCAAACTCTACCAAATTCTCACCAGACTCCCTAGCTTACTAGAGAAGCTCAGCCCAACCAAAATTATCCCCACACTGTAAAAATAATCATATTAACTCTCTGTAAAAAAATTGAAATCTTTTTGAATTAATTTACCCACTAAACTTGATTTTCTCAGTTAAATATGATTTTTGCACTAAAATAATTATATAAAGTAAATTAAAACTCAAAAAATTATAAAAATTAGTTCTCTATGTTTCTCATGATCAGAGGCATCGAAGAAAAATAAAATTGAGTTTTAAGTAAAAATTTTATTTTTCATCATTTTCCATAATTTTAAATAATTAAAAATGCCAAAAATCACAAAAATATGAAATTGCCCCCAAAATGTCATAATTGGTTTCTTGATCACTTGAGAGCAATTAAAGTATTTTTCCTAGTTTTCAAAATGAAGTTATAAATTTTTAAAGGCTTAAAATCAAATTTTCCATAATTTTGCACTAAAATAATTACAATAAATAAAATATAAATCATAAAATATGTAATTTATTTATTTGGGTTCCCTAGACTTAGAGAGATTAAAATATATATATAAAGTTAATTTTCAACTTAAATAACATTTTATATTTATTTAATACCCAAAATAATTAAATAATTAAAATATACTTTGAAAAATCATGAAAGGTCCTAGTGGTTCTCTAACCTAGGTGAACCTCTAATAATTTTTCTAAGGATAGATAATTTTTTTTTAAATGAATTAACTTTGAAAATCCCTATTTTTTAATAAAGTAATTATTAAAAATTAACTAAAAATCATAAAATTAAATTTTCTCCTCTGATGTTTTATTTAACTTGACTCATGAGTGGGCTACTATAAAAATTTTAAATTCATTTGAGTTATATTTAATAAGGTATGAAGAGGAGAGCCCTAAAAATGGTAATTTTGAATTTTTCCGTCTTAATTAAATTTTAAGATTGATTAAAGGGTAAATGGGCAATCTAAGAGCTCTTTTGGATGACTGAAACATAAGAGATTAAATGATAGAAACCAATTCCTTTATTTTCTACAATAAAGGTATAACTGTAATTTCTCTTAATTATTATAATTCAGAAGTTAATTAAATTAAATGATCCTAAGGTGAGGGGTTTGACTTTGGAAAATGAAAACTTACTACTTTAAATAGAAAAATCAAACCCCTTATAATTTAAATTGTAATTACCATTAATTATTATAATTCAGAAGTTAATTAAATTAAATGATCCCTAGTTAATGTTTGAGTGATATTATGATCATTGATAAGGATTAAAATACCATATAATTTAATATCCCTGAAAGTTCTGAAATTATCCACTCATAAGTCATAAGGGCTTAGTAGTGAACTGGGTTTAATTTGGATTTTCTTAATAAGATTTAGGAAAGATATATAACTAATTGTATACATTTTGCAAACATTACAAGCCTAGCTTTATTTGTAGGCATGATATTCTTAATAACCTAATCTTGCCTTCAAGGGGACACCCATTTATATAACTTTTAAATGAAACATGAAATGACTAATTAAGTACCCCTCTCACGAGATAATTAAAACATCAAGTTCACTAAGCATAGGGTAGCTTAATCAATCAAACTCTAAAGTTAACTTTGGATGATTACTTGAACAATATTATAAGTTCAAATGAACTCAAAATGTTTCAAGGGATTCTTTAGGTTGTTTGTGGTCATGATCTGAAGACCTTTATAATCTTTTGGATATTTTGAAGGACAAATGAGCTTATTTTACTTTGTTCCAGAAAAGCATCCATTAAAACTTTTAGCAAAACTTTAGGTTGTGACATAATACTCAGTAGGGGTAGCTTGAAACTTTTCTTCCCTATTTTCTTTACCGCAATTCATATAAATTCCTGCAAAGCTAATCTTTCATCGGGAGTGCGAGAAGAGGATTGGTATGCATTTACATTTTTGTACTACAATTTTATTTACTTTACAACATTTTTTCCTACTTGCACCTGTTTATGTTACTCTGCAAAACTTGAAGCAAATTTGCATGCGACGTTAAAACAAAACAACTTTTTCAAAATCAATCAACTTTTTCAAAATTAAACAACATTTTCAAAAACAAAACAAAAAAAAATAACATAACTTCATAACACGTCCTTTTGAATTTATGAGAGTCTCTCGGAAGAGGTAACCCACAGTTGCTAACGAGATCTTTCCAGTTTAAATGAGCCTAACAACTCGTTTAGACTAAGTAAATTTAAAAGAAAATAGTGGTATCATAACGATGGAACCGTGGGATCCTAACTAGTGTCGCTTTAATCAACTTTAAGCCCCCCTTTAATTATATATTTGAACATAACAAAACAAAACATTGAAATATACATGTGGTTAAACCTTTTGAACCTTAGACATTAAGATTGCTATTTCAATGAGGAGATTGGAGCTAGCACCATGGGCAACACGACGGGTGGATCTACAACAACAAATTTCCTTAGAATTAAATTACAAGCCATAGGACTTTGAGGTTGTCCGTCTAGTATGACATAAATCCTCAACTCATCTTTAGGCCTTTGCACAGTTATATTGTGCAATTTATGCCCTCACTCGTCTTAGGCTTTGAGGTTGTCGCTTGTTGTGATATAAACCCTCTTATCTTCCAAGCTATTTGTATGACTATATCATGCAAATGTAAGTCCTATATAATAATAATTTTCTTGATAAAATATTAGATAATATCACCCCATCAAAATTGAAGCCAGGCTATAGGATAGCTTGGGAAGTCACTGAGGTTCTCCTTAGGATCTGTGGCATCCACTAGTTTTTCTTCCTTTGGATTCCATAATAAATATTCCAAATTTGATCTTTTTCCATTTGACTCTCCTTTGTCCGACCTTGAGAATCCTAAACCTTTTGAAATTCTTGAAGGCATTATTTTCTGATCTAAATTAAGAGTTTTCTTAAGTAACTTCAGTAATTTAAGATGTAATTAACTATAGAGGCTTGCCCTTATAGAAAAAATTATGAACCCAGCTTAATATAAACCCTATTTAATCTTCTATATTAGATACGAGAACTTGTCGATCAACATAAAAGATTTTTATAGACTAAAACGGATGTCATAAATTCTTTAGTTTTTTTGATTGTGCATCACTGGTAAGTAATGTGTCTATTTTTCAGGATAGATGTATTGCTTGCAGTGTTGTGCTCGATTATTTAAATTATTGCAGACATGGGATCAGATTGGTCTCGTATTTTAAAAAATTAAAGTATTACTTTTTTAAAACTATATATATATATATATATATATATATACTAAATAAAATCACATTCTTAAAGCAACCGATGATTTTCCTATTTGTCGACCGACATGAACTAAAAGCAATATTTAAGGATCCAAAAATGCTCATCACATTTAACATGCCCTTTGTGATCACTAAATTAAAAACCTTATTTAAGTGTATAATGCTAATTTATGATGCTTATGAGGTTTTAGGTTAGCTTTCTTCACCAAAAATATGAATAAATCCAAAATTTCTCCTTTAACATGTTGTTAATGGACTTATTACTTAACTATATGCATATTAAAGGCATTAATAGTACTGGCATGGCATGATCATGAGAATTTAGCCTAGCTATCCTTAAAAATATGTTGGAATGAAGCAGCATTTGTGATTATTAGCCTTGAGTTTATTTTTTGAATCATGAAGTCAAAACTTATGACTATTCAACTATTATCTTTTTCTTTTCTCCTTTAGGTTTCAATGCTAAATATGCTCACAGATCTAATGCTTTAACCTAACATTGACTTCTTTGTTGTAAGAAAATATCATCAAAAAGGTTAATTATAAGTATCGATCGTCCTAGTTAGAGATGATTTTTATTCATGTTCACACTACATGATATAGAAATTTATTGAACAAATGTGGGAACTGAACATATATTAATTTATAATGTTGGGCTTCCAACAAGAAAATGCTTTTAAATTCAAACTTTTGTCTGGCTAAGATATTAATGTGTAGTCTTTCAACATTGGTAGCCATTTTTTTAGTTTCACTGCTAATGAGGTTGTCACGATTATAGGGATGTTGAATAGAGAAGAAGATTTTATGTGGCAGAAGACCCTCTGTCAATGGATGACAGAATAAAAATGAAACAATAGATGAGCAATATTAAATTCATGAAGTCCCAAGATATAATTGTGAGCATGTACATAAAATTTATTCCTTCAAACTTGTTCTTTCTTACTATAGCTAATTAGTTCTAAAAGATTTGATGAGATATAATGAGAATATTCATAAAATTTTCACATATAATTGACCAACTGCTAATGTTAGTTTTCTAGTTTAAGAGTTTAATATAATAGCAGAAAAAATGAGGCTACAAAAGGCACTTGGTTATATGAGTGGCTTCACGACTTGGTGGTTTTTTTATTGTGTCTGACTATAGAGCTCGAAAGATTTCTTTATAAATGATCAAATATGACATTCAAAGAATAATATACCATTCCAAAAGATAGAAGCTTTATGTCAGAATAGATCTAATCACTAGAATGATGAAAATCTTCATAATTTATGGATCTGCAGAATTAAGATTTTTCCATTACCTTACAGATGCGAGATAAGATTTATTTTATTATATGATATGGTATCTCTATTTGTGGGCTCCCACATAATTAATTTAATCTCAAGAATTATTCTTGAGAATAGTCTCGATTAAAGTTATGCCTTATATCTTTCTTGATCATAATGAATGTATGTGAGATAGTAGTTATTTAAAGACTTACATGACAGAGTGGGCTTGGAGAGAGGTTGACTTCATTTGAGCTGAGTAACTTGAGTTTGCTAAGTTAATTTCCATTTTAAATGTTTATTTTGATTTAAAGTATAATTTAAGTTGGATGTTTAAAATTTGAAATGATTGTTTAAAATTTTAAAATGATTTGATGAAAAGTTTTAAGTTGATTTTAAATTGAAGAATTACTAAAGTTCATTTTTAAATTATAGAGATTTTCTTTATTGATTAGAGTTAATTAAGATCTATAAAGTTTGTTTAATCTCAATATTTAAAGTTGATTTAAGATTCATTGAATTTATCATTAGTTTGAAGCTTTTAGAGTTTATTAGGGGCTGTTAAAATTCATTTAAGTTTATTGAGATTTGTTAAAGTTTATTTTAAATTCATTAAGTTTGTTGAACTTTAATAAAGTAAAGAGTTTAATTAGGACTGATTTATTAAATTCATTTAATAACATTAGAGTTTGTTAAAGTATAATGAGTTTATTAAGAATTTTATTGTTTAAGGTCAAAGTTGGTTAAAGTTAATTAAATTAAAATTCAAATTAAATTTTAAAGTTCCTTTATCCTAATGGTTGAGCCCAACTATTGACAGTAAAAACAATGATACAAAGCTTGAATTTGGTATTCGGGTTTAAAGTTACAAGTTATATTTAATTGAATCTAAAATTGAATTGTGTTTGATTTGAAAATAAATTGGAGTTAACTTAGGTTTGATTTTGAATCAGATTGGAATTATCTTGGATTGATTTGGATTTGGTGGAGTTTTAGTTGAGATTGAGTTAAGGTTGATAGTGCTAAATTGGAAAACATCCTATTTTAAAGGGTATATGATTTCTAGATGGAGATGAATCTCTAACTTAAATGTCTTTAAATTCAAGGCTATAGACGGACTAACCTAAATTTGAGAGTAACACACCTGACCGGTCAAGAAGCCAATAGATTTCCATTATTCCAAATACATTAATATTCATTACTATTAACCTGTAGAATAACAAGAGCTCTCCCTTATATCCATAACAATGACTTCAGGTATACTTTCTCATTAAAAAATAGTTTGAGTATTTTCATCAGTTGCATGGGTTACTTAAATCTATATACTCTTATTGTCTGGGAGGGTAACACATACATTTTGTTTTATATGTAATAGTCCTAATTCTATCTATCGAGCACGAGGAAACTATCCTAAGGCTTCTAGACCGGACTATTTTAAGGTGTGTGTGTGGATCTTGGTGGTGATCTTATTTTTGGTCGACCCTATTTTCCATTGATTGAGCATGTTTAGAAAAATTGTTAATTTATTCCTCGATGTTATCTTAAAGCTCAAAACTTCATTTTAAAATTTGCATGAAACTTATCACCACTAACAAAGACCATGCAAACCAATCTGATGATCAAACGAAACAAATTTTACGTAAAGTTATGCACTTAAGTTCCCTATATATGCATGAAGATGGTCTTACCTTAAAAATTTTCAACGAGTCATTATTTTTTAATAGATTTCACCATTGTGTCCATATCATCAAAAACTTTCAAATGAGTCTTTTTTTGTTCAATTTTGACCCCATTTGGATACCTTTTGAGCAAACAATGATAAGGAGAGAGAAAATGATAATTATGATAAATAAAATGATAATTTGACTATAACTCCTCAAAAAAAAAACTCAAAATATTACAATATTTAGCAAAAGTTGTTCTAAACTTAAAAATACATCATTTGGATCAATTAAATCTAATAATTTTTTTTTTTGTCAAAAATTGACCATTTTTCTCTCTTATTGGTGGGTCCACTTTCACCAGTCATATCTCTCTATCAAGCTTGAGTTGGACAATATCAATTGAAACATCAAATTTCTTGAATTATTTTCTATAAATTTGACTAAGTCAAATTTTTTATCAAAGTCAATTTCCCAATCACCATGACTATGTCACCAACTAACTTTAAACTTCAAATGACCATAACTTTGGCTACACAATTCCATTTTTGAAACCGTTTGGACGATTGAAATCTTTGTTTTGTCCTTTTTAATTTGGCTACTATTTTTAGTTTTGTCATTTTTTCTAGGCTAATTCATAAAATTTTTGTCTCTCATTGTCCAAATTTGGCCTAAATTACATCTTTTCCATTAGATCATCACCTTTGATTCAATTCTTCATCAAACCACTTCTTCTTTGATACATTAACAATCCACATGAGTTTCTTTTACTGGTAAAAGCAAGCCAACTTGTGGATCCATTTGTTTGGACCAAATCAAGACCCTTAATTTCAAATTATAACCTCCCTCCTAAAATCAAGCCATCCACCCTCTCCACACTAAAACCACCAAACCTCCTCACTATCTCCACTATGTTAGCAAAAGTTCTTTAGTCTCCCATGATTCTCATGCTACATTCTGCCGTCATTCCTTTTCTCTCCATTCCCATTGAATTCCTCTCTCTCTCTCTCTCTCTCTCTCTCTCTCTCTCTCTCTATCTATCTATCTATCTCCTCTTGGTTCCCTTTTTTCTTTTCTCATCCAAAGACTAAACTAAGATGCCAATAAAAGGAATTCCAAGGATCAATTCAATGATCAATTCAAGCAGTCAAAACCAAGCTAGGGTTTAAAATCCTTCAGGTTCTCTTTATGAATTCAAAAGGCTTATAATCTCATTCTCTCTTGAACCCATTACATGATATGTCTCCATGTTTTCATATTAAATTCACCACGTTTCCTCCATGATATAGTCAAAAACTGAAACTTTAAGTGCAAAAACCATGAGATATTCAATCTCATCCTTCATATTTATTCGTAAATGACATTATCACATCAAGTTAACATGTTTCCGTGATTTTAACAACAAAATCAAAAAGTTCTTTCAAAAAAAGGTAAATTGATATTAATACGCCCTATCATGTTTTAATGTTTGTATTTGATATTAGTTACATAATAATTGCATGTTCACATTTTTATTATGCCAAAATTGAATTATTTTGAGCTATTTCTATAAGATTTTGGCTTTAATTGTTTTATGATGTCTTAATTCAATGTTATATTAAATTACAATCCTCACATGTTAATTTACCCTATGCTAAACCAACTTTTGCATAAGATCATAAGATTTTATATTCGAGGAAATGATTAAATGATTGTGTGATGTTCTCATGTCAAATTATCATGTTTATATGTTCATTATGTCAAAACCAAAATATCAAGTTCATGTATATGTGTATTTTGCTCATGTTTATGTTATATTTGTATATTCCATGTTAAAGGTTACATGTAACATGAAGAATCCATTGGGCCTAGGTTATATATGTGATGTATAATATGTACAGTGTTCAAATTAAACATTCAGCATATTCTTTCTTCAAATCTAAGCAAAACCAATAGCTTATATGTCTAATCCATCTATGGTCAAAAACTTGTCTTGTAATCAATTAAACCAAACCTTAAGTTCCATTAATTACCTCTTAATTACCCCAACCAAGATTTAATTCTTTTCTAAACTGCTTAACCAAAAATTACAAATCTTAATTACTTTGTTAGTTATGATAAATTAGTCTAACCAATGCTTAATTGCCTTCTGAAGCACTCAGTCGAAAGTTAAATTTCTTAATTACCTTCCTAATTGCTTTAAATTTCCATAACTGAGAGCTAACATTGAATAATCTAATTAAGATCACCAACAAATTAATTATTTAAATAAATAAATGACTAATTATTATATTACTTAAACAGCCCAAAAAAGAATTAATTAATCTATCAACAATCTAATTAATTTATTAGTAAACTTAATTAATTAACTAATTATTTAAATTACTTAATTAAGAATTTTACCAATCAATTAATATCTTAATTAACCAAAGAATATCTTAATTTAATTATTAATAACCTCAAATAATAATTAATAACTTAAGTGACTAATTGATAGGTCAAGTTTTAAATATAATATATATATATATATATATATATATATATATATATATATATATATATATATATATA
>NEWO01000524.1:402060-421656 GCA_003013225.1 Phalaenopsis aphrodite | reverse complement strand
ATCTGTGTGTGTTCAACATTCTAGTGCTGGCAACGCCCAGTCTACTAGGGTTTCTTCTTCCATGGATTTGACGCTGAAGCTTGTTTTGATGCTTTTCCATGGATTTGACACTGAAGCTTGTTTTGATGCTTTCTTATTATTTTTGGTTGTTTGGTTAGGATTCCTTCTATTTTTCTAGCTTGTTTTTGTTGTTTGAGCTTTCTTTGGTTTGTCTTTTTGAATTTTTAGGTCGGATTACTGTTCCATTAGAGTCACCCCCTCCCACTCTTTTAAATAGGTTGTACTCATGGCTTTCCAACCCTCTTTTAAGCTTTAAAAAAGTTTCTCTTGCTGATGTTGCGACTAAACATGTTGAATCAAGCAGTTTGGTAGGTGATAACCTGATTTTTTGACAAAAGTATCATGATGTTTTTGATGGAAAGGGTGACTGTGCTTTTATAAAGAAACCTAGCCGAAAAAGTGGTAAACCTACAATATTCATATCTGATAATGAAATTAACTCTTTTGCTGATAATTACAAGTTCACATTAGTAGGGAAATTTCAATTAGGTCACCCTAAGATGGAACAAATTAGAAAAGTAAATGAAGATATGAAACTTGTAGGTGAATGGAAGGTTGGACTTTTTTATAGTAGACAAATAATGATCCAACTCAGTAAAAGGAATATGCAAAAATCCTTACAAAAAAAGTATATCAAAATTGAGGAGAAGTATATGAAGCTACTCAAATGGCCAATTGACTTTGACCCCACTCATGAAACCCCCATTGTTCTTATTTGTTCAAGTTCCCTGGTTTAAAACTCTGCCTATTTAATCATCAAAATCTATTTTCCTTCGGAGAAATTTGGGGCAGTGTCAGTTGCTAAAAGTTCGTTCCAAGAATGTGATTTCAATTTAATAAATAAAATTTTGATTTTTAGAAAAATAATATTTTAGTTTTGAAAAGTAATGTTTTAATTTTAGAAATACGAGACTGAACCGATCCCATATAAATGATAGTTTAAATAAACTAGCATAATATTACAAGTGACATATCTATCCTGAGGAATAGATATACCACTTATCCGTGAGGCTCGATTAAATAAACAGCATAATTTATGACATCCATTTGGTTTGCGAATCATTTTTTATATAAGCTGACAGGTTCCTATACATAATATAGAAGATTAGATAGAGTTTATATTACATGGGTTCTTAAAGCTCCCTATAGAGGTAAGCCCCTATAGTTAATTACATTTTAAATGACCGAGGGCACTTAAAAAAATTCTCAATTTAGATCAGAAAATATTGTCTCCAAAAATTTCAAAGGATATGACTTTTCAAAGATTGGACCAAAAAAATCAAATGAAAGAGACTTAATTTTGAAACATTCTTATGGAATCCGAAGGAAGAAAACTAGGGGTTGTCATAGATCTTGAGGATAACCTCAATGACATCCCAAACTATCCTATGATTTGGCTTTAGTTTTGAGATAAAAATTATTGAATGTTTATTATTTAGGATAGGAGCATTTATGTCGTGATGAACGACAACCTAGGAATGCTAAAATGAATTAAGGCTTAAATTGCACAACATGATTGTGCAAATGCCTAAAGATATGACAAGGATTTATGTTGCACTAAACAAGCGACCTCAAAATCCTATGGCTTGTTGTTTAATTCTAAAGAAGAGATTGTTGTTGCAGATCCACTTGCTGTTGTAGATTTTTGCCCGCATAGCTAGCCTCAAGCTACTCGGTAAAGTAGCTATCCTAAAGTCTAAAGGTTCAAAAGGTTTAAATAACAAGTTCAGTTCAATCATTATGGGGGAGGGGGTTTAAAATTGATTAGAGAGATACCGATTAGGATTCCACAATTCTCTCATTTTGATACCACAATTTTCTTTTGAATTTACTTAGCTTAAACATGTTCTTAGGCTCATTTGAATCGAGTAGATCTCGTTAGCAACCGTGAGTTACCTAATCCAAGGGACTCCCATAAATTTAAAAGGACGTGTTATGAAGTTATATTTCAAAGGATTTATGATTGCCTTTGAATGTGTTTAATTTAATTTTAAAAATTGTTTTAATTTTGAAAAGTTTTCATTTTATCAACTAAGAATGCATAGTATGTAGAGGCAGTAGTAAATTGCAGTAAATGAATTGACATAAAGTAAATAAAACTATAAAGGTGTACCTATCATCTTCACGTTTCTCTCGCTGAAATATTAGAACTTGCAAAATATTTAATTTTATAGGATATTTAAATAAATTGCAAGAACAGAAAACAGAAAGACCAGATGAAGGTAAAACTACCAAACCCCAGGTCATAACTTGGTGGGGTCCTTAATGATTTTTAATGGATGATTTTCTGAAACAAAGTATAATAGGTCCAATTATCCTTAAAATATCCAAAAGGTCATAAATGTGTTTGAGGAACAAACCCTAATGACTTTTAGAACCTTTTGAAATTTTTCTAGTTCAATTTAACATTTTATATTATTTAATTAATTATCCAAAACATTAAATTTAGTTTCAAAAAATTAAAACATACTATGCTCGGTGAACCTTAATATTTGAATTATCCTAAGAGCGGGGTACTTTAAATATTCAATTGATATTTTACTTAAGAGTTATGTAAATGGATGCCCCTAAGGCAAGCTTAGGTCATTTAAGATCTTGTACCCACCATTAAAGTTAGGCTTTTAGTATTTAGAGGTGTTAAGCAATCATGTCTTTCTTTTTATTTCTCATCAAACAAGTTCAAATATCAAACCTAGCTCACTACTAAGCCCTTAACAATTTCATGGGTAAATTTACAATTGTCAAAATATTAATTTAATTAAAATGTATTCTTATCAAAATATCATATTATCATTTAATCACCAATTAGGGGCTTCAAATAAGTGAATTATTATCTTCCTAGTTCAAGCCCACTACTCTAGAATCATTCAACTGAATTGAATTCCAAGTCATAATAATTTATAAAATTACAAATTTACCCTTATCATGAAAAGGTGGAAAGTTGGTGTCTACCTCTTATCCCAGTATATTTCAAACATCCAAAGAAGTTCATTATGATCAAAATTACCCTTTTACCCCTAGAGCTCCCTACCTCATAACTTATCAAATATAACTCAAATGACTTTGAAATTTTTATGGTACCCAACTCATAGGTCAATTAAAATGCCAGTGGAGAAAATGTGATTTTTCAAATTTTTATTTAATTTATATAATTATTTTTACTCAAAAATAGGATTTTTAATATTAATTTATTTAACTAGTCAAAGAAAAATTTTTGTTCATGAAAAAATTAGTAGAGGATCACTTAGGTCAGAGGACCACTTAGTTGAATAAATTAATATTCCATTTTCAAGCCCAAACTCAAATCCCCAATTATGAAAAGTAGTTTTGTGAGTTATTTTTTATTAGGGGAACTTAGGAAAAATAAAAATTATTTTAAAACAAATAGTTCATTTTTTAGCTATATTTTGAATTAAAAATAACTAAAAATAATTAAATATTTTAAACAATTAAAAATGCTTAAAATTATCCCTAATTGTTACCTCATCACTTGGGACCCTTTAAATTATTTTTTCTAATTTTTTTGATTTAGTTATGACTTTTTTAAATGTCAAAAATGCAATTTTTTTTTATTTTTTTCATTAAAATAATTATAATAAATGAAATAAAAATTGTAAAAAAAATTTATTTATCGAAGTTCTCTAGACTTAAAGAGATATAAGAAATATATAAAAAAGTAATTTTTGAAATTAAACATATTTTTTATTTAATTAAATCACTAAAGTCAATAAATAATTATGATAATTAAAATATAATATAAAAACCATGAAATGAGTTTGGGCTTGAAATTAAGCTTGATATGGGTTTGATTGGGCTTGGTTTTGGCTTCAATTGGGACTAGATATGATGAATTTGAGTTTAGA
The DNA here is from genome assembly GCA_003013225.1 of Phalaenopsis aphrodite. Taxonomy (NCBI): domain Eukaryota; kingdom Viridiplantae; phylum Streptophyta; class Magnoliopsida; order Asparagales; family Orchidaceae; genus Phalaenopsis; species Phalaenopsis aphrodite. Next base: position 417,733 of record NEWO01000524.1, on the reverse strand, counting down.
ATTGAAATTGGGTGATTGAGGTCAATTTGGTGGAAATTGGGGGTAAATTGGGGAATTTGGGCCCTTAAGAGCAATTTGGGAATTTTGGTCAAAATGGGTCAATTTGGTTAAATTGGGCTCAATGGAGATTTTGGGAATTTTTGAAATTTTTGTGGTATGAAGGGCGCTTTGGTAATTTTGGGGATTTTGGGAATTTTGGAAATTTTGAGGTATTTTGGTCAATTTGAGTGATTTAGAGTGGTTTGAAATGATTTTTGAAAAGATTTTGAAAACTTGGGTAATTTTGGGAATTTTTAGCAAAATCTAGGGTTTAGGGGCAATTTGGTAGTTCGGTGAAGTTTGGGCCAAGAAGGGTCAAAAATGGGAATTTGGCAAAATTGGGATTGATTGAGAATGTTAATCATGAGATCACCCTATTTAAGCTATGAGACCAAGGGAACTCGCATTATGGATCCTTCATGTGCTGTTCTTAGCTAAACCCTAGCCCAGGGCTAACTGTTTAGGGGACTATCTACATGAGTTTCCAATAGAGTAAGGGATCAAGCTTAGCATGTTTAGGTTAGGGTTGTGTACCAAAAGTTAAAGTGTGTGCGCAAGATCAAGACCACACCACCCAGGACTAACCTTAAGGCCAAGCATTTCTATGGTGACTCATCTTGAGCTCCCCCATATTGGTTCCACCTAATAAGTGTTAGAGGTTAAAACCAACATGTGGAACTTCAAGATGAGCAAATAAGAGTTTAGAATTTCTATTATGGAGGGTTCAATCACTAGTCCTTTAGGAATAATTAACATAAAAATCCTATGGCTAGATCCTAGGCTCCTAAGGAAGAAAGACTGGACCTCAATAAAAAGTGAGTTCAACAAATGGACCCCCAATAGGTGTGGAGTATCCAACAAGCACACCACACATATTTGTGTTGATCGAAAAGAGATCAACAAAGCCAACCCAACTGTCTGGGCCAACATGCTCAGAGCAGAACAAAGGAAATGTGGAGAAGATTTACGCTAGAGAGTATTGAAGGAATCCTCGATCAAATTTGAAGACTCCAGAACTCTCGCCAGGGATTAGCGGGTGTACCTTCAAAATATCAATTTCAAGGGTGAATTTGAAATTCACAAGGTGATTTGTGCTTGCTAACCCAAGTGAGGGGTTACACGATGAATTTGCGGAGATAACCATCAGGGAAATTGACTACCACATAGAAGATTCAATTTGATTTTGATGTTTTAATTTTAAATTCAAGTTTGATTTTGATTTTGTGAAAAATTTAATTTTGGAAGGCAAAAATATGTGAAGAGATTGGGTTAGGATGGAATGCACACAGATTTACAACCAACTCAAAAGATTGATCTAAGGAAAGTAGAGGCTACTTTGAGAAAGAAAACACAGGGACTCACATCCAACCCAAGATGTAACGAAAGTGCAGAGAAATGAGAATAGGATGCCTTGCTCCATTTAAGGTGGTTTTATACCTATCTCAAATATTTGTGCAGAAAATCAGATGTCTTGCTCCATTTAAGGTGGCCTTAGACTGATCTCGATGATTAAGAATAGGATTCCTTACTCCATTTAAGGTGGTCTTATACATATCTTGAAGATTTGTGCAGAGAATCAAATGCCTTACTTGGCCTTAGATCAGAATAGGATGCCTTACTCCATTTAAAGTGGTCTTATACCTATCTCAAAGATTTGTGCAGAGAATTGAATGTTTTGCTTCATCTAAAGGTGGTCTTATACTGATCTCAAAGATTGAGAATAGGATGCCTTACTTTATTTAAGGTGGCCTTATACCTTTCTCGAAGATTTGTGTAGAGAATTGAATGTCTTACTCCATTTAAGGTGGCCTTGGACCTATCTCGAAGATCGAGAATATGATGTCTTACACCATTTATGGTAGTCTTATACCTATCTCGAAGATTTGTGTAGAGAATTGGATGCCTTGATCCATTTAAGTTGGTCTTAGACCAATCTTGAAAGATGAGAATAGGATGACTTACTCCAATTAAGGTGGTCTTATACCTATCTTAAAGATTTGTGAAGAGAATTGAATGCCTTGCTCCATTTAAGGTGGCCTTAGACCAATCTCAGAAGATGAGAATAGGATGCCTTACTCAATTTAAGCTGGTCCTAAACCTATCTCAAGGATTTGTGTAGAGAATCTGATGTCTTGCTCTATTTAAGGTGGCATTAAACTGATCTCAAAGGATGAGAATAGGATGTCTTACTCCATTTAAGGTGGTCTTAGACCTATCTCGAAGATCTGTATAGAGAATCAGATGCCTTACCCCATTTAAGGTGGCCTTAGATCGATCTCAAAAGATGAGAATAAGATGCCTTACTCCATTTAAGGTGGTTTTATACCTATTTTGAGGATTTGGAATCAAAATTTAGGTACTGATTCCAAAAACATCGTGAAAAGATTGTAGATAATTTGTGGTGTTGAGTTTATGAATATGTGGAATGTGAAGATTGACAGTGGTGAGGAAAGATTTGTGGGCTCTTTGAGAGGAGTGTAAAACTCCATGAGAATTGTAAAAAATTCATGTAGACGATAGAATTTGTGCTGTGAGAGTGCAAAGTGTGGAACTCTGAGTTCGAGACGAATTGGTTTATCATTTTTATCACTTTTCTTATTATCTTTGTTATCATTTTTTTATTAGGATATCTTTTCAGATTTGATTTTCATCGATTAATCTTTCAATTTTCAATTTTAATTTTATTATTAGACTTTCTTTGTATCGTTCTTTGTTTGTTAAAATTTAGAACCAACACGTCGTCATGCGACTTTTCATTAATCGCACAAAAAGGAAATTCAACAAACATGCTAAAATATTGAAAGAAACTTCAATAATTCTGCTTCAAATATGTGGTACAACTGATCATGCAGGAACTATCTGGGTACACCTGAAACATCATATATCATATCTGCTGCTCTGATGCAGTACAAAAGAGTGACAACTGTCTATCTTTCTTTTTGTCTGTCCGTCCCACGGTGTAAGCTGGTGTTGAAGCTAACCTTCTAAGCCCCGCTTTAGGATAAGGCTTCCTTTCACGTGCGCTTACAGGTAGCACTATTTCACATCTCATACGGTCGTACCTCTTTCAGTTCTAGATCTGATTAGAATCCATATGGTATCTTCTTGTTGTCCATTCTTCGCAATGTAACTGAGACTACGACGCGACACTCTAGGAATGCACTGTTTTACCAAGTCTACTCCATTTCCTTTTAGAATCATCAATGAACCAACCGATAGTGGAATCGCAACTGAACCTCTAAATTTGCAAAAACCAAAAATATCTATCCCTTCCCAAATAGGATGTTGCTCTTGCTCATGAAAGATACTGTACAAAAAGGTCTGACAAAGTCATGGTGATCGATGTGGGGAGGTATGCAGTCTCTTTCCTCGTAGATGTTGATGATGCAGCTATTCGGGATGCAATCCGCTGGCAATATTCTTAATCTTACCATTCTTTTAATCATGTGCTTTATTGCAGATGGAAGGGGATCCACGTTGTTGTACCTTAAGATTCTCAGGGGGTTCACTTGCCTGTCTTTGACAAAGTTATAACAACAGCCACACTGGATGGTGATCCCGCCTTTTCCGCGTGCCCACTTTCAATGGTTCTAAATACATCTTCTTCGTTAACAATCTAGCTAAGCCTTAGTCTTTGAAATTGAAAAACAATCCATAATCTTTCTTTCACCACTTTCTGAGACCAGTGTGTAGTTCTAATCCTTCTAGGATATTAATGAACATTCCTTGAATTTCCTCATAATACTAAAAAATTTGCATCCGGACCCTACTCATCCTTTCTAACTCTACCGTAAGAAGCCTCTATGAACGTCGGGGTCCTTTTATTTCTCATCCTTTGAAGGAATCCATGATGGTGGTAGCTTTGTAAACTATGGTATGTATGGCTTGCCCTCTAACTAGTCTGCATTTTAGAACTTCATGTTGGCAGCTGTATATTCTTCAAGTGTCCCATACCTCTCCAAGTGGAGGATGTTACACTCAGAGCATTTTGTGAAGGCTTCGATTGACGGAGTCCCCCTTGGGACTTCTACATTACACATGGGGCATCCCACACAAAGCTCAAGGGGGATCCCTGAAGATGTGGGCTCTGTAAGTTCTTATTGCTCATCCTCTGTAATCGGAGGACTAGTGGAAGTCTCTTTCAAGTTTGGATCATAGAACTCTTCTTCATGAATTAAACTTAATTTAGTTGTGGCTTCCTTAGCATGTCACTTCTCCAAGCGAACCAAAGCTCTGTGTTTACGCTAGTTGGATTTCTGCACTGCTTCGTCCTTAAAGGCACACCTAGAACCCTTTCTTCATTGACACCGACCAAGTCTCCCTTTGGCATGGTGATAATTGACTACAATTGGCTAGTTCCCTCCATCAGGTATTGTATTCCCTCAGCTTTCTTCCTCTTCAATGAGGAGTCTTCCTTGGCACTGATTCTCACTAGTGGTTGTAGCTCTTCTGCCTCTTGGCGGCTGAGTATACTCATTAGAGAGCCTTTGTAATCTACATTGACTGGACCGTAGTACAAGTCAAAATTCACAACGCCACCCTGCGCTGCCTTCTCTTTGTCAAGTGTGAGATTTAAGCCATCTTTAAAAGAGAAGATCAACTTATGAACTGACAATTTTCTACAAAAGATAGGAAAACATCAACGCATTGAAATTCAAGAAACAAACAAGAATAATAAAAAACCATTATTAAGCAAATTTTTAATTTTGCATGTGCAAGCATTTTATTTAACTTAATTTAGCAAAATTTCAGAATTAAGAGGGAAATTTAAAAGTGCAAATTCATATTTTATTTTATTAAAATTGATCTTATTCAAATATTTGGACCCAGTCATAGATGCTGGCCAAATAGCCATCCCCAGAATGAGTATCACTTTCAAAAAAATTCATCTCGGAGGACATCAAATTGTATAGTATTTCTTCAAATTTCATCCATTGACCGGTTGCATGGGCCTTTCGCCTTGGAAATCCATTAACTGGTAATACCCTCATGAAAAGACCTTCTCCATGAAAAAATGGTCCCTCCCAAGTTGGTTCAAATTTTCTGCCTATCCTACGGTGTGCAAGGATAGACCTCCCGAGGACAAGTACGAGTTCACTGACATTGATTGTCCTTGGGCAGACCAATTTATCGTGTGCCCATATCATTTTTGTTTGATAGAGTTCTAGATTCTGCTGCACTTCTGATCATTTTCCATCGAGACTCTCCAATTATGCAAGTCTGAGTTTGACATTTTCTTCAACTATATTATGATTAGTGACAACGACTCTGAGAGACGTTAGGTGAACTTCCAATGGGAGTACGGCTTCTGAACCATACACGAGCGCATACGGTGTACACTAAGTAGGAGTTCTGAATATTATCCGGTAGGCCCACAAAGCCTCTAACAACTTCTCATGCCATCCCTTCTTATTTTCGTCCAATGTTTTCCTTAATATTTGCATGAGCATATTATTGAAGGCCCCGGCTAGGCCGTTCACTATAGGATTATAAATCATAAAGTACCTCCGATCTATCTCATGTTGCGTGACGAAACTGCTAATCTTTGTGCTCTTGAAGGCTGACTAGTTATCGGAGATTACCATGCGGGAAACACTGAAACGATAGACAATCTGACTTTTGAAGAACTAAAGAACATGATGCACTGTGACTTCTCGTAATGGCACTGCCTCTGCCCATTTGGAAAAGTAATATGTAGCTGTGAGAATAAATATGTGTCCTTTTGACGCTGGAGGGTCTATCAGACCTACTATATCTGTGCCCTAACACTTGAATGGCCACGAGGCAAAGGCCGAGTGTAGCACATTCGGAGGTTGGTGCAATACCTCTCCATGTACCTCACATATGTGACACTTTCTGGTTGTATCCATTCAATCTATCAACATTACAGGCCAATAAAATTTAAGTCTCTTAATTTTTATTTTCACTTTTGGCCCTGACTGGTGAGCACCACGCAATTTAATGTGTACTTTTTTGACGATATCACGTGCTTCTAATTTGCTTAAACATCGCAACCACATCTGATCGAATGACCTTCTGTAAATAACATTACCTACCAAAGCATATGACATGGCTCTTCTTGTGATATGATATGCTGCTGACTTATCTTTTAGTAGTTTTCTTGTTTGCAAATATTCTATTAATGGCCTACATTAATCTTCAGCAATGTCAGTCACTACAACTAACATTTCATCTTCTTTTCTAAATTTGTGTAGACTTTCAAAGTCGATCTGTGATAGAACCTGACATCCTTGTACTATAATGTTAATGGAATCCTCCGGTAGACACGTCATTTCCTTAGCAAGTTTAATTAAAGCATTGACATGGGTGTTATCTCCCTGAGGAATGTGGTACAACGTCACACTAGGAATTTGTTCTAGTAACTCATTGTGTACCAATGATATTCTGCTAACCTCAGCTTCAAAATCTTGTACTGTCCGACAACTTGTTGAATTATGAGTTGCGAGTTGCTGTAAATGGGAATGTCTATTATGTCCATCGATATTGCCAACTCCAATCTGGTGATTAATACTTCATACAACCTCACTTGTAGAATTTGCTCATCTGGTAGATCATCGTTGAGAGGGGGCCCAACTGAAAGTGGGTGCACTGTAAGAAAATCTGCTAGAATTTGTCCTTTGATAGTGCGAAGGGGTACAAAAGTTATATCGAATTTCAATAAAATCATTGATCACCTTGTTAAACATCCTAAAAATGTTGGTCAGGTCATCAAAAATCACAACAGATTAACTTTGAAAATAAGGGTGATCTTATGAGAAATCATGTAATGTCTAAGCTTTTGGGTAGCGAAAATTAAAGCTAAACAGTGTTTCTCAATAAGAGGATACCTTACCTCTATCGATATTAAACGTAGACTCAAGTAGTAGAGTGCATTTTCCTTACCCCCGTCATTGACCTGAGCTAGCAGGGCTCCGAGAGAGTCCTCTAAGGCCATGATATAAAGTATCAACGATTTTCCCGGGATAGGGGCGTCCAAAATAGAAGGTGTCGTTAAATATTGGTTAACATCCTTAAAGGTCTGCTAACGTCTCACTTCGCAAACGAATTTGGCGTCCTTTTTAATTAATGTCAAAAAGGACTGACACTTACCCGAGAGATTACAAATAAAGCATCTCAAGTATGTCAGTTTACCTTGAAAGGAACATAGTTATTTCAAGGTTTTGGGAGGAGGCATTTCCAAGATAGCTTTAATTTTATGTGGGTCAATCTCGATTCCCCAATAATGAACAACTAATCCTAGAAATTTCTCAGAGATAACATCGAAGGTACATTTGAAGGGATTCATATTAAGATTATATTGTCGTAATAGTTCGAACACAATCCTCAACTCGTATAAGTGGTCCACTATATGTTTGCTTTTGATGACCAAGTCATCCACATAGCACTCTACTTGATTGTGGATGAGGTCATCAAATATATTTTTAATAGCTCGTTGATACGTTGCACCAGTGTTCTTTAACCCAACTGACATCACTGTGTAGTAAAAGATCATAATCGACATTTTGAAGGCTTTAAGTGTTGCATCTTCTGGAGTCATTTTAATCTGATTGTATTCTGACAATCCATCCATAAAAGAGAAAATCTCGCACGTCGATGTTATGTCCACCATTAACTCTGGTATCGGTAGCGGGAACTCATCTTTTGGACAAACTTTATTTAAATCCCTGAAGTCGCACACTCATGGATTTGTCGATTCTTCTTTTTGACAGGTACAATATTGGCTAGCCATGTCGGATACTGTTCTTCTTTCACAAAGTTAGCATCTATTAATTTCTTCACCTCAGCAATGACTTGTTTCTTTATTTCGAGGCACATTCTTCTAGGAGCTTGTTTCACTGGAGTCATATTCTTGTCCACCCCAAGCTTATGAATTATAACTTCTGAAAATAGTCCTGACATTTCATTATGACTCCAAGCGAAGCAATCTCTAAATTTTGATAATAACTTGATTAACTATTTAGATTCTTCCTTACTGAGTAGAGATACACCTAAAATATATAGTTTTTATGTACAAAGTTTTATACCTTTTTTTTGAGATATTGAGCTTTAATGGAATGTATTTGTATGTTTTTCTTTCATGTATAATCAAATGGATGAAAATGGTGAAAAGAGTAAAAAAGGATCAAACTTTGAGCAAAAATGAAGGTGCGCAAAATAATTGTGGCGCCTAAGCGCCCAATACTGGTGCTTAAGTGCCAGTGAAACCGTGAAGGTCGTACATAAGCACCAATTACCTCGTGCTTAAGCGCCAGAAGTAGTTACTTGATGATTCAATGAATGTGGATGAATTTTTAAAGAGGTGTTTGAAGCAACTCTTGGTGAAAATGTGAGAAATAGTTAATGGACATGAAAATAATTTTAATTGGCTTTTGAAAGGAGGCAACTCTTAGAAGATTCATTCAATGTGGACACATTTTGAAGAGACACCAATGCACCTTCTGAAAAACTATAAATGAAGGACTTTAATTGGATTAAAGAGGCTCCCTCCCACACACACACACATCGTCGCCTAGCTCTACATACCACCGACACGCCTCTCTTATATTAATTAGGATACTTTAAGAGAGGAGTTGTAGTGTGTGAGTAGAGACTGTTGTAAGAGAAAGGAAGAGAAAAGATTCAAAGGAACTTCAGGAGTTTGGTGGAGAGGATTGAGAAAAGTTTTTATCTTTGTGACTACATTTGGTTTTAATTTAGACTTCTTATTTGTTTGCATGATTTATACTTTCAAACTTAAGTTTGGTTGTGTTTTCTCCATAAGTTCTATGTAGTTTTCCTTATTTTTTTCCTTAAATAAGTGATTAAGTATTGGATGGAAGTTATGTGAAGTATTAATCTTTAATGTTGGAATAAGTTGTGATGATTTTAAACATTGTACTTCATTTACTTCTTGATTTGGCAAATTAAGATGATAATATTTATTGTGAGAACATGTAAGATCCAAAATGGTATTATCTTAGTCAACTAATGGTAAGAATCACATGAGATTGTATGGATGAAAATGTAATTCATATGATTGAGTGCAAATAATAGGGAAATAAACTTTACAGGGTGTAGAATTAGAGGACTTTAGAGTGACATGTTATACCCCCAAGTTGGTTTATAGTTTTAGGTTTTGATACGAGATGTTAGCCCCTAGGTGGAGGGAGAAGAGGGAACTCTAGAGTGAGAGCTAGTATCTTCCCTAACTAACCCGTATTCAAGACTATTCAAACTTTAAATTAGCCAATGTTCTTTATAGCATCTCTAGTAAGGGTAAAGAATATTATTGCTCCTATTTGGCACAACACAATTTGAATACTTCCACAACAGAATCCCTATAGGTTTTACTGATTCATGATAAGGAAACATATATTTTATTTATATTGTCTTCATCTTATAAATATCTAGTTAAGTTTAGTTAGTTGTTTACTTTACTATAAATTATAAAAAATTATAAGTAGAATTGAACTTTCATTCATATTATTGCATCTTTAGTTTGAGTAAAAATATTTTGCAAAGTATAATTTTTTATCTAATTTCTTCTGATTTTAGTTGCATATTATATATTTTTCTCTGTGGGTTTGATATTCGGGGATTGATCAAAAAGTCTTATATTACTTGATAACGATATATATACTTGGGTAATATCTCATATTTCAACATAATAATTATGTTCTTATGTGCTTCAAAGTCAATCGTTGCAAAGTAAGAAGTATAAGTACGAAAAATTAAGGTTATAACTTTATACATTGCACTGTCATATAAAATCTGGATCAAATTTTTGGCGTCGTTGCTGGGGAGGAAAAAAATAATTTTTTTAAGGAAATTTTTAGAAAGTCTTATTCAAACTTTTAGATTTATTATAGGAATATCGTAGTGTTGTTTTTATATAAGTTCTTGTTTGTGTTAGTTTATTTTATGTTGTTTTATTGTAATGTATGTGTAGTTCATATTCTAAAGGACTCGTGCCCTATAACTTTGAATTGAAAAGAATTATTAGAACAATCAAAATAATAAAAAATACAGAAAAATACTAGAAATTTCAAAAAATGTCAAACCAAAATAATCAAAATGCTGAAATTAATCAAGAGATTAGACCTTTAACGGATTATGTAAACCCTACGGTGGATGAACTTCATTTTAGTATTCAAAAACCTATTATAATGTCTAATACATTTGAACTTAAACCTGCTATTATCTAAATTGTATCAAATAATCAGTTTGGAGGAAGCACCAACTAAAGATCCAGATTTACATCTTACCAATTTTCTAGAATTATGTGTTATATTTAAAAATGATGGTGTATCAGATGATGCTATAAGACTTAAAAATTTTCCTTTCTCACTGAGGGATATGGTTACATTCGTAAGCACCTGGATATATCAGAACTTGGAGTGATTTAGCGAGGAAATTCCTTGCTAAATATTTTCCACCATAAAAACCTGCAAAGTTTAGAAATAATATTACATATTTTTTATTAGTTTGAAGGGGATTCTATTTATGATGCATGAGAATGATTTAAAGAACAACTGACAAAGTTTCCACACCATGCTATACCAGATAGGTTAATAATTTAAAATTTTTACAATGGATTAGATGGATCTCTTAGTTATATTATCGATGTCGTTGCTGGTGGTTCATTGATGTCAAAACAATTTCATGACACTTATGTTTTAATTCAAGAGACGACTACTAATAATTTTTAATAGCCTTCTGAGAAGGAAAATCCTCAGGTATCCAATATTCATGAATCTGATGCTTTTGTAATGTTAGCAAATCAAGTTGCTACAATTTCAAGGAAGTTAGACCAATTTGGAATGAATTTTGCTCAACCAATTGCAATGATTGAAGAGAACTCATTAGGCCAAATGGTAGATCCTCAAGCATCATTAGAAAATTTGAATGACATAAACAATAAGCAGAATATCCCATATTCAAACTATTATAACCCAGGTTGGAAGAACCATCCTAACTTTAACTAGAATAATACTTTAGGTGGTAATAATCAGCAATGGGGAAACAACCATGTAAACCCATTGGGAAAATGGAACAAACAAGGTAATAATAATTGTAGACCTACTTATCCTCCAAATTTTAACAGTAATACACAATTAAAGGAGAAAAAGTTATCTATAGAAGAACTGGTGTTACAAATGAGAATTCAGTTACAATAAGAAATATTGAGAATTAATTGGGACAAAATAACAAATTCATTAAGTAATAGATCCCAAGGAACACTTCCTAGTAATACAGAAGTAAATCCAAAAGACCAAAATAAAGAGCATGTAAAAGCCGTTCAACTTAGAAGTGGAAGAGAGTTGGAAGGTAGAATTCAAAAAGAGATTAAAGTAGAGAGAGAAGAAATTGAAGAGCATGAAGAGTATGCTCCAAAAGGTTTAGAGAGACTTATCTTTCCACTTAAAAATTAATTTGAAAAAACCACCACTTCTATTTCCTCAGAGACTTCATCAACAAAAGCTAGATAAACAATTTTCAAAATTAGTGGAAATCATTAAAAAGCTTACGATTAATATTCTATTTGCTGAAGCCTTAGAATAAATGTCAAGCTATATGAAGCTTATGAAGGTTATTCTTAACAAGAAAAGGAAATTCAAAGATAACGAGACTATTGCACTTAGTGAGGAGTACAGTGATATAATTCACAAAAGCTTCCTGAAAAGCTTAAAAATCCTGGTAGCTTCACAATTCCATGTGCAATATGAGACAAACTTTATTGGAAAGCTTTATGTGATTTAGTTGCAAGCATTAACCTTATGTCATTATAAATATTTAAAAGACTGGGATTAGGAGAAATATCCCTTACTAATGTAACTCTATACCTATCATTTTAAGGAGACCTTTCATAGCTACAAGAAGAGCAATGATAGATGTGCAGAAAGGGGAATTAACTACGCATGTTAATGATCAAACAATTACGTTTAATATTTTAAAATCAATGAAGTATCCGACAAAAGGTAAAGATGATGAATGTTATAGAATGGATGTAATAAGATATTTGTATGAATGTTATTTCAAAACAACTTATGAAGAGACATCTGAAATGAAAGAGTTGGAACACGAGCAAGAAGAGGAATTAGATCAATTTGAAGACTTTTATAAGGAAGATTCGAATTATGTTCGAGAAAGTTTGAAGTTTTAGACACGACAAAAAAGATAAATCTTTTTGTTCATCGATTGAAAACCCTCCTCAAGTTGATTTGAAGGTACTTCCTGAACATTTAAAATATAGCTTTTTAGGTGCTTCTTCAACATTAACTTTTATAATTTCCTCAAAATTAACTACAGAAGAGGAAATGAGTTTCATGAAAATGTTAGAGAATTATAAGAAAGCCTTTGAATGGATAATTGCTGATATTAAAGGAATCAATCCTTCAATTTGTATGCATAGAATTTATATGGAAGATAACTGCAAACCCAGAGCTGATCCTCAAAGGAGATTGAACCCTGTAATGAAAGAAATTGTTAAGAAAGAAATTTTAAAGTGGTTAGATGCTGGAATTTTCTATTCTATTTCAAATAGTGCATGGGTTATTCTAATTCACTACGTTCCTATGAAAAGAGGATTGACTATGGCTATGAATGAACATAATGAGTTAATACCAATAAGACAAGTCACAAAGTGGTGAATATGCATTGTCTCGCACTAGGAATGATCATTTTCCACTACCCTTTCAAGATCAAATGTTGGATAGACTAGCTGGGCATAAATAATTTTATTTTCTGGATGGTTATACTGATTATCACCAAATACAAATATCTCATAAGGATCAAGAGAAAACAACTTTTACCAGTCTCAATGGTACAAAGTAAGCCGTTCAGCTCATAAAGTAAGCTTTCCAGCTCACAGACTTAATAATAAATAATAAAGACAACCGTTCACGAGCTTAATAGTACATAAAGCAAACCGACTTCACCGAAAGAAAAGATTCCTTTCAGCTTTTCAACATAACCGTACAACTAAAAATAATTCTGGAGAGTCAGCAGTGGCCCACCATTTGCTTCCATGTGAAGCTAAACTGAATTATTCATACTCTTATTTATGACGTCAGCGATGATGTTTGATAGATTAGCCAGTTGTTGTCTATACGGTAATAGTATGGTGAAACATTTGCCCAGCCATTCCACTTTGAAGACATACTTCGACTGTATCCGGTTTTATTCTCAAGTATGGCTTGTAAAATACGTAACTCGCCTAGTACTTTCATTACTTGCTCTTCCTCAATTCGTTTGGCAGCCTTCCGGAGTTTATTGTGTGCATCCAGGGTGATGGGGTGGTCAAACGTTGCCCAGAAGAGATCCCAGTGACGATCATTTACCTCCTTTGGACGGAGACTAAAAACATCTGGTCCAACTGCCTAGACAAAATCCTTTCCATAAATTTTTCGGTGGCTGCTGTCGTCCATTCTTCAAAATTTGTAAAAAAAAAAGCAAACAGATTCTTCTTATTTAGGACCTGCACATAGAACAAATGTTAGGCGTGAAAGTGTATTGACGAGTATGTTGTTTTTGTCATCGATATGTTCAAAGTTCATAATGATCCTCAAGCCATTGATATAATCTATAAATGAAAGCCATCGAACACATGATGGCTTATTTTGAGCCATTTTGTGATAAAAAGAGATTATAGCCTGATAATCTGTCTGGAGAGAGATTTCGTTTTTGTCAAGGAAATGTATTTTTAAAGAATTTAAAGTTTCCATGCATGCATGGATTTCAGCATCGATTGTTGACTTTAGAGTGGGAAATTTCCCACTGACGTAGGCACAAATTCGCTCTGTGCTCCTTGCATCGCCTTTCTTTCTTTTCCACTTGCAGACTCCTCCCCATCCTTCAATGCAACCGTCAGTTTCGAGGATAATGTATGTAGCTTATCTCTAGGTCCGACAATTTCTGGACTAGTTTGATTTTCTTTATGAGAGCCCAATTATGTTCCTTCATGCATTTATCACCATGTGGTGACGTTTTTTGATATAGTGGCCCAAGTAGTGTACCTAGATTAGGTATTTATGCTCGTGCACAGTTGAGTATGCTTAGCCATGATCGTAGGTCTTGCTTTTCTTCGAGTTTTGCATCAGGAAAATCGATAATCTTTTTTATGATGTGCGGCTGTAATTTGATACACTTCTTGCCAATGACGACACCTAAGAAGTCAATCTTTGGTGTCGCAATTTTCATTTTGGATGTCGATAGTACTAGCTCTTTCGCTTCCATTATCTTCAGGAACCTTTCCAAATGAATTTTATGCTCCTCCTCAAAGTTACTAAATAGTAATCTATCATCAATATAAACAATTAAAAAGTCAGAGCAATGCTGAAAAATAATGATCTATTTTCCTTTGAAAAATTTCTGGCACATTTTTTAGGCCAAATGGCATGACAAGCCATTCATATAGTCCAGAAGGGACTATGAATGTAGTCCATTCGATAGAATCAGGATGCATTGCGACCAGATGAAAGCCACTCTTTAGATCAAATTTGGAGTAGATCTTGCTATTTCCAATCTTTTTGAGAAGTGTATCGATCCCGTGTAGAGAATACTGGTCTTTGTATGTGTTGTCATTTAATGATCGGTAGTCGAATACCAGTCGTTCCTTTCCTTTAATTTCCTTGTCAGTTTTAGGATCAATTGAGGTTCCGAAATTTACAATCATCGCCATGGTTCTATGCCGACTTTTGCTTGGCCTGATTACCTTTAATGCGAGTAATCCATCGATATGCCTTTTAAATTGTTCTTGCATTGCTGGCATTACATGTTTCAGAGGTTTATCCTGTATTGTTAGATTATGATTGATAATATTAAATTTACTCACAACATGATTTTTACTCCAATGCCTTATTGGATCCTAACCAATAAACACATTATCTTGTAATCGTCAGAATATTGTTCTGAATTTTTGGGTAAATGTATTTTCTTCATTTACTGAATATACCCACTCCAATTGCATTTCTAGGTAAAAATCATAATCCATTTCTAGTTCAAAAATTTGTTTAGGGCAATTTCAAGCTCGATTGTAGTGTTTACATGTGTAATTTCTTTATAGAAGGTCACCATGTTTCCTTCTATTCGTACTCCACCATTTAGGCTTCGTATGAAATTACATCCGAGCAACATTTGTATTTTGTCTTTTGTATCCATATCAAGACAGTAGATGAGAGGAATACGGAAGTTATGTTTGTTTATTAACATAGTTCCTGCTTTTATCTTTTTATTAGCCTTTGTTATAGAGTTTACGCCGCTAAAAGATACCTAGTAATTTAATTCCTCTAGTGCTGAATCTGGCACATCATTGATATTTACACAACAAGATGTTGCGTCTGTGTCCACTAAGCGCTGAATCTGACACATCATTAATATTTAACAGCACGATGTTGCGTCTGTGTCCACTATGGCTCGTAGACTGAAGTGTGTGACACCTGGTACATCAAATACAACAACAACAACAACAACAACAACAACAAAGCCTTAATCCCACTACATAGGGTCGGTTACATGAATCATTTTCCTCCATTGCGTCCTATTTAGTGTCATATTTTCATTTAGTTCTAGTAAATTAAGATCATTTTTAATACAATAAGCCCAAGTCTTCATAGGTCTACATCTGCCTTTCTTA
>NEWO01000524.1:311793-389775 GCA_003013225.1 Phalaenopsis aphrodite | reverse complement strand
GTGTTACCTGGTACATCAAATGAAATGATTAAATTGAGTAGCCGGTTGATGACCTTTCGTGGGCTCTTTTGGACTTGTTCTTTGACTACTTCATTCAAGATTTTGGCGCCAAGATCATTGCTTGGTTCTCTATCTAGTTGCTCGTTGTTTCTTTCATCAATTTGCTTGGCTTTATTATGTAGCAATAACTCTTGCCTTGCTTCTTCTAATTGTGGTTTCAGGATCTCCTGTAGTCGCTGTTGTAATTTGTGGTTTTCTTCGACCAAGTGGTCTGAGTATTTTAGTAGCTCTTGGATTATTGCATTTTTAGATTGGTATGGTTGGAGAATTATTTCCTTCTCAATAAAAATTTTGAGGTAGAAGTTAGAATATAATGGGCATGCGATTATTTTACATACCGGGCAATGTATGCGCATATGTTTGTAGAAATACAATAATAGGCACATCGTGTATAGGGCCCCTGTATAAGCTTGTTGTGTTCCCATATGTGTGAACAATTCTCTTGATCGTCATGTAATCGGACTGCGCATCGCCATCCTAAATCTTCTTTCATCATGTATCCAATTTCATCGGCTCGTAGATTTTCTAGGGCTTGTCTGACGTGAGTTAGAGTGTTAACTCCTCTTTCGGAGATGCTACAGATTGCATCCAACTGTTCTTCATCCAATCTACTGAAAGAACATCATAATCATCAGGAAGGCCTAGATTATTTAATATGGCAGCCCTGGCCATATTTCCTCGTTTGCTTTTGCATTCTCGAGCAAAGTGACTTTCTTCACCACATATGTAACATCGGCATTTGGTAGACCTTAGTTTGTTCTTATTCTTGATTACCCGCACGTGGGTGTCAAGCGACTTTCCTTTGTAATTGTGTGATTTGCATAAGCCGTCTTTCTTCTAGTTGTTGTAGTAGCTAGGTATGGGAATCTTTCTACAGATAGAAAGATCTTTAATTCTTTGTTGGATAGCCGCCTTCTTACAAAAATCAGCCAAGTATTGATATGTGAAGTGTATTCGTGGGAGAACACCAATGGTGTTCCCTGGGTACCTAAGCTTAAAGGCTTCTTCAATTTCATTACCCAGTATAGGGGGCATCTTCCTAAAAAATTTGTCAGATAATTCAGGTTTAATGTACATACGACCGGATTTCGCAGCTAGCACCTTGTAGTCGTTCATATAATCAAACATGATCTTGATTTGGTCACATGACAGTCGTTCTAAATTGAGATATGCTCGATTTTGTTCCTCTGTAGATCCTCGATATGGATCCTCAAGTAGAATTATTTTGCGTATTTGAGAAAGAACATTTTGTGGATCATCAGTAATGTTTACAAGGGCTTTGTATTTAGCTTCTTATGTCATTCTCCATTTTATCCATATCTTCTTTTTGACTTCTCCGAGTAGGTTCTCAATGAACAAGACCTTAGCCTTATTATCTGGAAATTGTTTGTCATTGATGAGATTTAAAGTTAGAGACTCCCATCGAGAAATCACGTCGTTGTATAAGGAGAAATCATCGGGGAGGATTAATAAGACATCTTGAGTATTATGGGTGGAAGGGAGTGTCCACATGTTTTGCTGGTAGGTGCGTTTGAAATCTGAGGCTTTGGAACGAAAGTTTTGAAAAGAATGTGAGGATGATGGTCCTGCTTGCGAACCAGTTGTAGCTGGAGGATCCATAATAGGACCCATGACAGGCTCATTGGGGGGTAAATAGGAGGAAGAAACAGAGGCGTAGAGGCCATCAGCTTTTTCGACAATTTTTTGAAGTTTGGGGTAATCTAGATCAGCAATCTGATCTTCAATAGTGGTGTAACAAAATTGAGGTGGGAAAATGTTGGGATTGGGATATGGTGACATGGGATAATCTATGGGGGAATCAGAAAGCTCCCCACCACCTTCCGGGAAACTGAAGAAGTTTCATTATTGTAGGCATTGAAGTAGAGGAATAACGAGAAGTCGTCATCATTATCGAGCGCAGAGGCTTCTGAGACCGAATTATCCCAAATAGGGCCATCATCATCATCATCAGAGTAGGCCATATAGAGGAGATGTTCTTTATCAGGGTCAGGAATTTCAGTATCATTAGGAGAATGATATGGGAGTGGAGGTGGCGATTAGGTGTGTAACTTAAAAAGGAAAGACGGAGAGAACCATCAATCCGTTGTTGGGTGTGTAAGGTTTCAGGAGTTTGAAGATTTGGTTGATTCGAAGGTTTAAGATTCCAAGTTAATCCTTGCAACTGAGCATTATTGTGTCTTTCTGTTGATATTTATGTAATACCGTGAGATGTTAAATAATCTGCAATTCCTGCAATATTATAACGAAACCCAGTCAGACACAAGATTTGCACTCCTTCCCAGAGATATTTGGAGTTCAGCTTCTAGATTAATTTGACTTTCAAGACTCCAGTAATAGGTTGGTCGCCTAGGTAAGCGTCACTGTAATTCGTAAGCGATTCGAGACCTTATTCGATATCCGCGAATTTGGTCATCAATAGTAGGGTTAGAGATAGTGGTTGAATTACGAACTGATGGATTGAATGAAGTTTAGTGAAGGTACGGGACGCAGAGGCCATTTATACAAGTTTTTGTGTGTGTGTGTGTGTTTGTGTGTGTGTGTGTGTGTGTGTGTGTGTGTGTGTGTGTGTGTGTGTGTGTGGATCATCTGTAGAACAGAACCACTAATCTAAATTGAGAGTTTTCCTAAGTGACTCTGATCGTTTAAAATGTAATTAATTATAGCGATTTGCTTCTATAGGAAACTAAGAATCCAGATATAATAAACTCTATGGAATCTTTATATTAAGTAGGGTAACTTGTCAGCCATACATACAAAATTTCGCACGTCAAACGGAAGTCACAAAATTCTTTGGTTTGCGTGGTTGAGCCTACTACAATTGTATTACTTGTGGTATCGCATTCAGCCATCCAAACTATCAAATATCTAAAACTCATTTAGTCTCATCTATTTCAGAATTAAAATATTATTTTCAAAATCAAAATAACCTGTATATATTAAAATTATTTTCATATTTAATATATTTTCAATTCTCCAGCCGATAAGCGCCACGTGTCAAGTGGACCCCCACTAATTTTAACATTAACCCATCTCAGTGTATTATGGTGGGCTCACTTGACACGTGACACCCCACCATTGAACACCGGACACAAATTACGTTTGAAGTCCTAATGTAATATTTTCTCCACCAACCGACTCTAAACACATCTTCTGCCAAAACAACGCCCGCAGCCAACCAACCCTTGAAGCAAACTATCTCTATTTAGTTCACCGACACATCTAATCGTGACAGTTTCGTCCATTTCCAAACCATATAATGAATTAACTTATGTGATATTTAATAAAAAATGAAAATAACATATATTTCAGGTGCAAATATTATTTTATTCACATTAAAATATAAAAAAAGTGAAATTATTTCTAATTGTACCCGTAGTTGGCCACTATAGAATGCAAGGCAAACGACAATCCTATATTTGTGATTTGTGAATTCCTATGAGAGTAAGTGTCGTAATGAGTCATTTTAATTCCAAAATATATAAAAATGCCAATTTAATCCCCATATTTTAAATATGCACTAAAATAGTCTCACGAGAGGACTATTTTAGCCCCAATTAAAAGAGTCTGACTACTAATTTGACACTTTTATACCTCACAAACCAATTCATGCATCAAGTTTAACCCTTTTTTGCAAAGTACAGTCACATCAATATCTAAATTGATGTCTTATTCAGTATAAATCAATCTTAGTTAACTTTTGCTAAACAATAAAAATAACAGAAAATTGAATAAACACGCCCTAGGTTTAACTGTATAGAGTACAATATCGAAAACACTTCGTCTCAAATAATTGGACGAAACCACCTCTTAGGTGGGGATAAGCTAATTCAATAGAAAAAGAACCAAGAAAAAAAATGCTGTCTGTGTTTGTGTGCGTGTGTGTAAAATGGAAAAATATGGCAGAAGAATATTACCCATGAGAAAGAAAAAAAATGCAAAACCCTAATCAAGGAGAGGTAGGGGGCAGCACCCTAAAGATCAAGCAATGTTAAATACATTTCATGTATAGTATTTGAATGTGTTTCATACAAAACCTATATGAGAAACACACTGAAGGCAGCGGCCAAAGCCACACACATTCACATACCTTTAACAAAGTTGATGAGCAATGATTTACCACATGCTAAATCGTTGCAGATTACCAGAAGTTGGCGAGCCATGATTGACTATCAGGTATGTGGTTCCAGATTATGATGCATTGCACCTGCCTTCCCTTTAAGCCAATCAGCAATCGTTCTAGCTAGAACCCTAACTTCAATAAGAGACAGGGACTTCAAGCTCTGAGCAAGAGCATCAGCTGGCGTGTAATAGTATCCCGATTGCCATTTAATATCCTATTCAGATGAGGAGACTTCAGATCTCTAAATAACTTGCAGAAAGAAATGTCAGAAAAGTTGGACAAAATTTAAACAACATTCAAGAAACTGGAAATCAAATAGCTGAAGGCTATCAAGTGTTAAAAATTGCATGAACCTTTAAACTTGTTTTTAAAAAAAGTATCGCACTTATGTCATATTAGTTTCAGTTGAAAAATAGATTTCTGAAGAGTGAGTGCACAGCATTTATGTGCCCATTGAGCAGAAAAATGATACCTGTATGCATGGGGTAAGATGATTTCCGGATAAAGTGATCTTTTCTACAGTCCCGCCGAAATATTCAACACGAGGCTTCAAGATCTCCTCCAGAACGTCACTTTCATCAATGGCATCAATATTGAACTTGACCTGAAATGAACTTTCTGTATTGTAATGACAAGAAAAGCAGGCATTCAAGTTTATTTGACCGAATCACCTACCAGCAGGGTGTGGGGTACCCGGTAGGACTTCTTGAAAAATTCACGGTTCTCAAGGGGTGTAGGTCTGAATTCTGATATGCCTTCATTTACCTGGCAATATTAAGTTCTTTTAAATGATTCATAAGAAAACAAAAAATAAAATGATATTTTTCATATAAATGAGCATCAAGGTAATTCAATTCAAGAGGAATGAATATCTTCGATCAGACTTGTCCAATTACTGATGGTAGCTGATCAGCAAATTTTGTAAGAGATAGCATGATTTCCTGGTCCAATTCCTGTACAAATGTTCCCGCACCATCCAGTAGGGCTTTCCAAACATCTCCTATGAAATCAAGTATGCAATTGAATCAGAGGAGCATTAGATATTCTTTATTACCATGAAATGCCAGTGTTAGCTTCAGATTATATTCCAGATGAATAATGAAAGGATGGGGAATCTTGGGGTATCCGCCGAATGTGAACCCCTAAGTTGACCTAATTAATCATACTTAACGAACCATAATAATAAATTAATTATGTGATTATGACGAGTTTTTTTCTTAATAATTCTTGCGCAAAAAATTGTTATTTAAGTATAAATAACTGAATATTATGCATCACAATACAAATTCGTAATGTCTAGACCTGAAAAATGTGCAATATTAACTATGAAAAGTCATAAAAAAAAACAAAAAAACCAAGTTCAACATGACAACTACCTTATATGCATATACAAGCACATTCATCTCGTCAGATAGCTAAGTCGTTGTATAAGAATTAGACAAGCTTAGCAAATCTACAATCTTGAATCAATTAACCAACTTACTCCATAAGGCTAAAGTCGCATAATCTCAACAGTTCCCAGAGTTTCTTCCTCGCATAAATGATTAGTCGGGAATACTACATTTCTACATAATATGCTTGCAAGCACTCATGTAATAGTCTACCCATAACATTCCTTGCGACATTTAAATCATCATTACTCAAGAATTTATAAAACACTACATGAATCATAAGCATGGAGCATAATAAATAAATACTCGCAAGAGATACATATCATAAACATAATCATATATAGCCATAAGCTGATTATAGCATTATATGTATCATAAGAAAAGTAAACGCGTTGCAGATATCCATTCAAAATATGCCAAAAATTCTAAATGCATCTGCATCAAGATAGAAATCATATGAAAACCTATAGAAGATTATTTTTTTTTCAAATTAGCATAAGATTATTTCACCTAACTTGACGGAGCAGCCCTACGATAAGAACCCACATGCTTGTCTCGAGCTCGCCGATTCGGACAGACAACCTGAGGTTCATAAATAGCATAGAATTTCATAAAATTTGGTTTATAGCATGCATTAACCCAATAATATACTTTAATTGCCAAAACATACCTCAAAAGAGCTTTTCGGCATAAATCCGTCTTTCTAAAATCACTAATTTCACTCTCTCCTTCCTATCTTCTCAAACCTTCTCACTGATTTCCAAAAAGAATATTTTTAGAAGCTTGCAAAATTAATTACGACACTTCTAACACAATCGACGCCTCCGACAGCTGCTGGAAACGAGAATAGCACGAAAAACAAAATAAAAGTCAAAATTGAAGTGAGAGAAAGGAAATGAAAGTCTCAATTAACATGAGAGAGGATTCGTGCTTAAAAAATCTCCCCGAAACCTTGGATTGTGCTCTGCGGCACCCAAGTAGCAGCTCACCCCATATTGTTTGCAACCTAGCTGCAGTAGTCGATCGCGGGAGCCTCCTTGGTGCGAGAAACCGAGTGTAGGGAGAGTGCAAAAGGGATGCGACACTTACGAAAATCCTAAGAAATTCCTAGTCGTTCGCTATCATCCAATCGACGCATTATTGAGTAAGTGCGAGAAGACGGTGGCTACAATGCACACGCGGAAAATTAGGGGAAAATTAGGATAATAATTTAGATAATTATACTTATAACTTCAAAATTAAATATCACCCAAATCGTTCATAATTTACATACAGTTTTTATATCGAATTGATCCATTTCATGCATAGAATGTTATAAAATTGCTTCGAACAAATTTTAAAATGTACGAAATTTTAGGTTCTTCTGAAATATGTCGAATTTTACCTGTTTCTTGAAATTTGAGCAATGTTGCTTTCCCCTCATAAAAACTTCATCCTCAAAATATTTGACTTTACTTAAAGAAAGAAATATTCATCTTTTTCCCGAGTAGCTTCCTTTTTGGGTTTGTGCTTTCACTTTATCTTCACAAAATAAATGTCTATTTTTTAGCTTCTTAATATTAGTTGCTAAAATCTTTTTAGGCTCGTCAATATATATTAGGTTTTTCTGTACTTCAATATCTTCATTTCAAATTATCTGCTCTGAAATTGAACCACATTTTCTTAACATTAAAATGTGAAACACATCATGTATGTCTGACATATCTGCATGTAACATTAATCTGTAGGGGACTGTACGGATCATTTATATAACTGTAAAAAAAACAATATACCTGGGACTCAGCTTGCTTCCTTAACCAAATCTGGTAGTACCTTTCATTGGCTTAACTTTCAAAAACATGAAATCTTCAACTTCAAATTTGATTGTTTTGTGCTTTGGGTAGTAGTATTTCTATTGTTGATCCTGAGCAGCTTTCATTATGTTTCTAATTAATTTAATTTTCTCAGTAGCTTTGTCAATTAGTTCAGGACCTAACATTTGACGCTCCTCTACTTCGACCCAACTAAGTAAGGTTCTGCACTTTCTGCCGTACAGTGCTTCAAAAGGAGCCATTTTGAATTAGACTGATAGTTACTGTTGTAAGTGAACTCGATCATTGGAATGTGATCTTCCCAACTGCCTCTAAAGTTGAGAACATAAAGCCTTAAAAGATCTTCCAATACTTGAATTAACCTTTCTGATTGTTCGTTGGTTTGTGTATGAAATGTGGTGTTGAAATGTAACTGCAAACCCAAAACTTGCTGAATGCATTTCCACAATCTGAAAGTGAATCTTTCGTCTCTGTCAGGAACAATAAATTTTGGAATCTTGTGCAATATGATCATTTCATCGACATACAATCTAGCCAACTTTTTCTACTGAATATGTTGTCGAATTGGCAAGAAATGAGCCGACTTTGTTAGTCTATCAATAATGACCCAAATACTGTCGTAGTTATGTCTAGATTGAGGAAATCCACAAAATCCATGGCAATTTTTTCTCATTTTCATTCAGATATTGACAATGATTGTAACAATCCGTAGGTTCTCTGATGCTTAGCCTTTACAAACTGACATGCTTGAATTGAGATACATATTCAGTAATATCCCTCTTATATCTGGCCACCAGAATGCCACCTTCAAATCCCTATAAATTTCTGTATTGCCTAGATTAATTTTATACCCTGAACGATGAGCATGTAAAATTCATCGTCTCAAATCAGAATCAACGGGTACCCAAATCTGCAACTTATTTTAGATAAAGTCATCTTCATCAACAGTCATATCAATTTGCATTCCTGATTGACATTGTTTTAGGAGTTCAGATACTCACTATTATCCTTTTGAGTTGTCTTGATTCTATCCTAGGTTGCGCTGTCAACTGATGTAAAAACACCATGTCACTTGATCTTTTAACTTCCAATTGTAAAGCATCAATTTCTGTAATCAACTCTGGCCTCTGAGTAAGAATCCAGCTTACACAACCTATGGATTTATTTTTCAATGCAAGTTTATGTTTTCAAATTTAAAATCAATATTGATAATTTGAATACTTCTATATCGAACAAATTCCTTGAGAAGAAAATCAACCACCAACTTGTGGCTCAAGTGTGTCAATTTTAAGTAATGGCCTACTACTGAAACTATATATCTACATACCGAAGAAGCAAAAGTCGCGTAAGTCAAAGTCAATTTCAACTAAGTGGTGCCACAATCAGTAGAATAAAGAAAATTTAAAACCAAATCCACTAAGTATTTGCTTATAAAATGTGAGTTGCTTATAAAGTCTCTCACTTCAGAAAAATTTCTATTATGCAAGAGAATTTAAGGCTATTAAAATCTTATAATAAGTTCATTTAGGAAAATATAATATTCATTCAAAAAGAAAAAATAATTGCCAATAGAATCTTGAAACAAAATTATCTTACCCAACTCTAAGAAATAATGGATAGGAGTTTTGAAGTTGTAATCAATGCTAGAAGTTAGCTTCTACGCAATTTTAGCATTCTCGTGAGCTTCAATCAATATCTTATTCATTCATTGTTTAATAAATAGATTTGCTCTGCCCTTTTCCCCAAACGAATGATTGCAAAAAAATTATAATGGTGAGGTTTGACTATTTTACTTGGTAGACTGAAAAGCTTTAGCCCATATTACTTAGGTAGTGAATTTTAACTTAATATGAATTGATAAGATGTTGTCAATATGGCTTGAAAATGGCCATTATAACAAATAACAATCCACAATTTTCTAACAAAAAAAAATAATAAAAAAATTATACCAAAACAAGGGAATTCACCTCAGTTCACCATATAGAGACAAATGAGCTAGTCAAGGTATCAAACAAGTTGATTCTTATTCTCATCTTCAAAAATGTCAAAGGTGCCAAAAGCAAATAAGTTGAAACATTACCTTTAGTTAACTGGGTTATGTGTAACATGCATCTTTGAGTATGGGTCAAAAAACTTTGGCTTTGTCTCATTGAAGGAAGGCCCTATTACCAATCAAGTATAACTTCACACTCAATGGGTTGTCCCAGCATCCAACTTTGAAAAGGAGAATTTAGAAAGTAGAGAAATCTAAATGGACTTCAAACTTGTAGTGATCTAATTGAAGCGCCAAGTACTTGCGCCTTTATGAAAAAAAAGTCAAAAAGAGCTACAAAAAATTATAGTAATGGTTGAGAAAATAGATTTAACCAAGGAATCTCATCCTTCATTAAGGGGACGCAGCAACTCAGCAGTTAGTTGTAGGCAAGCACAGCTTCAAATAAGAGATCCCTAGCTGATATCAACGGTAAACTCAAATAAACAATGATGTACTGAAACATTGACTGGAAATAATAAAAAAAATTTCTATCCTAGAAAGGGAGGCACCCATATGAAAGAACTTGTAAACTGTATTGAGGAATAAAAAACAAAATTTTTGGATGTCTTGAACTATGTTCCAAAGGAAACATTATGTTGACTATTTGAGCTTTAAAATTTGAAAGAAATAAAATTACTAACAAAAAAATTTAAGGAACATGTCCATAGGAACTGAGAAGCTACTAAAAATGTTCAATCTTCAAGTTAACAATAAATTTTTATGTTGACCAAACATTAAAGTCATAAACATGACAAGTTGATGACTTTTTTGGCCTCTCTTCAAGTTATCACTGCTAGAATAGAATCAGGATCATTTTATTGATGCAAAGAGAGATATAAATAGCCATTACGGGATTTACTAGTAAGGCAACAAGTAAAAACAGAATAAAAGCAAATCAAAGCAATTAAAACAAAATTCTGCATACTAATATTCCACTATTCTAATACTTCCTCTCAAGTTGAAGCATAGATGTCAGTCATGTTCAACTTGGATTTGAAATCATCAAACATTAGCTGAGGAAGATTCTTTGTGAGAATATATGTCGGCTGGTCATTAGACGGCACAAATGGAACATAAATTTGTCCAGACTCGAGCTTTTCCTTAATGAAGTGGCGATCAATTTCACCATGCTTAGAGCGATCATGATGGACTAGGTTGTGAGCAATGCTAATGTCAGTCTTGTTATCAAAGAACAACTGTTGGGGAGTGGATACGGACATATGTAGTTCGTGGAGAATGATACGTAAGCAGAGTGTTTTAAAAATTCTCGGAGACATGGATAGAAATTTGACTTTCGCAATACTCCGAGCAGCTACAGACAGCTTTTGCACCGATCATGGACCGACCCGGCCTAATCCGCGCTTGTGAAAGCTGCAATAGAACGAGAGGTGTGGTAGGAAAAAAACAAAACTCAGTCTGGTGTGCCTTTTAAATGTGGAGAATGCGATGGACAGCTTGGAGGTAGTGCTCATACAAACCATACATGAATTGACTGATTATCCAAACTGCATGGCATATGTCGAGGCATGTATGGGCAAGGTAGGTGAATTTTACCACAAGTTGCTGGTAGTGAGTCGTGTTTACAGGACTACATTGGGAACATCAAGAAGTTTTTCATTAGGATGCATCGGGACAGCCACTAGTTTGCATAGGAGAATATTATTCTATGTAAAAAGTCCAACCACATATTTCTGCTGAGACAGACAAATACCCTGAGATGACCGAGCAACTTCTATGTCTAAGAAGTATTAGAGAGATTCCAAGGCCTTCATTTTAAAGGAAGCAGCAAGGATGCCTTTCAGAGACTCCAATGTAGGGAAATCATTTTCTGTGAGAATAATATCATCAACATAGACAATATTGATAGCTACCTGGTCATTGGAGAAGTGTCGGAAGAAAAGAGAGTGGTCCGATTGAGCCCGAGTGAATCCGTGACCTACCACCAATTTTGTGAATTTTTCAAAACATACTCGTAGTGATTGCTTCAATCCATAGAGGTTCACAGTCTACATACTTGCCCCTGGGAGGTAGTGAGAGTCAAAGGCTGGAGAAAGAGTCATGTATATCTCTGTAAGATCATCCTTCAGGAATACATTCTTGACATTAAGTTGGAAAAAGGGTCAATTCAGATTTACTGCAAGTGATAAGAGTGCTTGAATGGTGATTAATTTAGCAATTGGAGCAAAAGTCTCCTCATAGTTAACTCTGTAGGTCTGTGAGTATCCTTTGGCAACCAACCATGCCTTGTTGCGTTCAAAGAATCCATCAAATTTAAACTTCATGATAAAAATTTATAGGCATGTTTTTTGCTTTCTTGCCCCAAGGTCAACAATGTCCCAAGTATGGTTCCTCTTAAAAGCATTCATCACCTCCATGACGACAACTTTCTAGTCTGGGTCTGCTAAGGCAGCCTCAATAGTAGATGGAAGCTGATGATTGGTCAGGGTCATAGCAAATGCTTTGTAGGTGGGCAATAATTTGCAAAAAGAGATGATTTGCCACAAGAGAGAAAGCAAGTATGATTGCATACCTTACTAAGGGAACTGACTTCCTCATTTGAAGGAGCAGTGTTGAGGATGTCCGAAGGGGATTCAGGGTCCTGCAAGGGGTTAAAGAGCTTCAAAGTACATCAGAACTAGTGTGTCGAGTGTAAACACGGATAGTGAGAGGATGTGCTAGTGAAACCAATGGGACAAACGTCTCCTTGGTGGTAGGAGAAATAGGTGTGACCAAAGGAATAGAGGGATCATTGATGGTAAGTGGCGTGAGGGGGACATCCACAGTATTGGGATAAAGAACAGTGTCCAAGAACTCTGGTTCTCCTCACTGGAGGCTGAGGTGGAAAAGTATGAAACACTTTCAAAAAAAAAGAAGTGAATAGGATTGGTAACTAGATGAACGTGGGAGGTCATCCCAACAGGTTGATTAAGTGATCTATTTAAATTTTAAAAGAGTTGGAGGATTCCAGATTATTCTAAGTAGAAGTTGGCGATACCGTAATGGATTGAAATGTCATAAAAATCCCTTGTTAGCGGAAGATTTGGCCAAAGGATTGGATGTAGGTTTCCCGTAGAGCTTCCAACACTTATCACAAGTGTGTTTGGGTTTGTAACAATAATCACAAGTGGGATGACCAGCTCAGATTTGGGAACAATTAGAGACAAAGGCAGAAGCTTCGACTAAAGAGTAGAACACCACGCATGACAAGTCTCGGCTCTCTTCACAACGAACCTCAGTGAAAGCAACACGAGTTGAAGTAAAAGGATCCCGACCAAAGATACATCCGAGAAATTTGTCAAGATCTTTGTTGAGGACTGCCAGAAATTTGAACATGCGGTCCTTTTTCTATAATTTTCTAAAAGAGAGATGGGTCGACAGGAGATTCTCAAGTATAATCATAATATAGATCGCATTATATCCATAATGCAACTAGGCCATTGTAAGACTAGGTTACGGTCATGGATCCTTCTTTTGCCTCACAAATTTTCTTAGATATCTCATAGAGTTTGTTGGAATTCCCTATATCTGAGTCAGTATCACGCACTGCTTTCCAGTCGGCACTTGCGGAAGGAGGAAACATACATGATCGTTCAATAGAAGTTTCCATGGAGTTGATCAACCACAACATGACCATGAAATTCTCTACTTCCCAAGCTCCATATGTTGGGCTATCATACCAGTGAGGTGACCAAATTTTCCATGCCCTTTGATGAACAAGGACATAGATTGGGATCATTGGATAAAGTTTTTGTCATTCAATTTATGGGTTGAATCAAGAGGTTCATGTTGTTTTCTTATCCTCTGGTCTGCAGAGGAACGGAGATTGGAATTGATCCTCCTGTGGAATCAATAACATCTTTTAATAACGGCTCAGTGCTGGAGGAGTTCGTCGTGACTCCGATTAAGCCAAATGAGATGTTAGGTTGTTGAGACATCGTAAAGTTTCGACTACTTAAGTGAATATATATGTCCTCTGGAAGGGTTTCCTACTAGAAAGAGATATTCAGACTAGCTGGAAGAAGATTCTGGCAATCAGACCACCTTTTCTGGATAGTCATCAGCCGGCTGGGCTCTAAACAGGTAAGATTTGGGTGGCTCGAGAGAATGCAGACGAAAGACAAGGACCACAACAGATGAGAGGAAAGACTCTAACGGAAGGCATGACCTACACTGGAAACAGAGAGGCGTGATCTATACGGGAGACGAGGCCCAGCGGCTCGATTAAACAAGACGGGAATCTGGATTGGGAGACAGCTGACGGGGCCATCCAGTTGCTCAATTAGAAGAAACGAGGGTCTAGAAGTAGTTCTAGCCGGCAAGAAGGAAGGCCCGACAGCAATTAGGTTTGAGCGATGGCTCAAATACCATGTTAGAATAAAATCAGGATCATTTTATTTATACAAAGAGGGATATAAATACACATTACATGATTTACTGGCAAGGCAACAAATAAAAACAGAATAAAAGTAAATAAAAACAATTAATACAAATTTTTGTATATTAATATTCTAATATTCTAACATTCTAATAATCACCAAATCATATTACACCTAACTTATGTAATAAAGACTATTTTCATTACTAGAGAAAAATTATATTATTATAATGTTATGCAATTGAGACTTAAGAACACAAGAAAAACTTATTAAAGAACGACACATCCTTAAAGAGCAAAAAGAAAGAAATGCGAAAAGTATGTGGATGACTTTCTTATAAAAAGAAAAGTTCTCAACAATATATATACTCAACTTGATGAAAGCCTTCATCAAATTTAAAGAAAAGTATATATGTATTTTCTAAAATTTATTTTTTTAAGAATATAAAAAAAATTACAAACTATAAAAAAAATTAAATTTTAGATTATTAAAAAAATTATTTCTTTTAAAAAAAATGATTTTTTGAATACAACAACAACAACAACAACAACAACAACAAAGCCTTAATCCCACTACATGGGGTCGGCTACATGAATCATTTTACTCCATTGCGTCCTATTTAGTGTCATATTTTCATTTAGTTCTAGTAAATTAAGATCATTTTTTATACAGTAAGCCTAAGTCTTCCTAGGTCTACCTCTGTCTTTCTTAACACAAGTCGAATCTAAAACATCTACCCTCCTAATTGGATCATCAGATGGTCAATGTTTAATGTAACCAAACCATCTAAGACGACTTTCTCTAATTTTGTCTGTCACCGGAGCTACACCAACCCTATCACGGATATATTCATTTCGCATTTTATTTCTAAGTGCAAAGTCACTCATCCACCTAATCATTCTCATCTCGGCAACACTTAACTTATGATTATGTTTCTCTTTTAAAGGCCAACATTCAGCGCCATAGAGCATTGCAGGTCTCACCACCATTTTCCTTTCAGTCTAAGCGGTACTTTTCTATCACACAAAAGGCTCGAAGGATTCTTCCACTTCAACCAACCAACTTGAATTCTACTATTAACATTCCTATCTATATCACCATCGCCTTGAACAACGGACCCAAGATATCTAAATCGTTCACACATTTTAATAATTTGATCACCAAAAGTCACACTTCTGTCACTAGAGCTACTACTATAAAAATTACATTTCATGTATTCAATTTTAGTTCTACTTAAATGAAGGCCATTAGAATCCAATGTAGACCTCCATATTTCAAGTTTTTCCTGGGCCTTTTCTCTCTTTTTATCCACGAGAAGGATATCATCAGCAAAAAAAATACACCAAGGTACATCCTCCTGTAGATGTCCAGTAAGACCATCCATAACTAAAGCAAAAAGATATGGGCTTAAAGTCGATCCCTGATGTAATCCAACAGAAATAGGAAAATATTTGGTCAATCCTCCTTCAGTTTGAACACAAGTAACAGCTCTAGCATACATATCTTTAATGACTTGAATATAAGTCATATCACCACCTTTCTTCTCAAGAACTCTCCAAAGGATATCTCTTGGAACCTTATCGTAAGCTTTTTCTAAATCAATAAAATCAAACGTAGATTCTCCTTATTATCTCTGAACTTCTCCATCAAACCTCTCAATAAATGTATAGCTTCCATAGTAGACCTGCCTGACATAACTAAAAATTGATTATGAAAAATCTTTGTGGTGCGTCTTAACCTATATTCAATTACTCTCTCCCATAACTTTAAAGTATGACACATCAACTTAATTCCTCTATAATTTGCACACTCAGGTGCATCCCCTTTATTCTTAAAAATGGGGATCAAAATATTCTTCTTCCACTCCCAAATCTCCTAAATATTTCCACACTTTAATTGTGATATCATCAGGACTTACAAACTTTCCACGCTTAGTTTTCTTTAAAGCCTTCTCAACTTCTTTTTTACTAATAATTGCTTGAATACATATCAAAATTATTTTAAAAAATATTACTTGACTACATATTACAAACCTCATATCTTGAGAGTGCTAGTGGAGAGTAAAGCATTCAAAGATTCTCCATCTGAACCAGAACAATATTCTTCATCCATCAAAGTTAGAGCGCTACTGCTTGTTGAATGCAAGAAAATTGATAGCCCCCACGTGCATCAAAGATGAGACCAAGAGCTCGTGCGCTTCAAAGAACGTGCTAGTCACGAGACCAAGAAACCTAACAATAATCAAACAAAAAATCAAGAACACTTGCATATCTTGAAGGCAAAATTGAGAACCCTCATTTACTGTCGAAGTTAAGAGTCCAAAAGCCACAGGCAAATCTCAAGAGTCAAAGGGCATCACCGCCCTAATGAAACCAAATCAAAATAGAATGAAATAAAAACAATAAATAATACTAATAGTAATTTTAAACTCTAACTTATATAAATTTAAATATCATGTGGTATGGGAGCTATGCACTATTGCCCTCGCATGATGTAAATGGTACACACAATTTTAACAGCCTGCACCCAAGTGTGCATTATTTTGTGTTTTTGTCATGCTCTGCCAACTTAACTAAAAAAAAGGTATGTGAACAATAAATTAATAAGAATTGAGATAACATTCAAATATATACTACTCATAATGCAAAATTTTCAAGACAATAGTTACTCTAAACATAAATTGGCATCACCATAAGAGAAAATTTGAGAAATTCATTCTTGTATTTCAATTTTGGAAAATTCATGATATGATGCTTTCTACAGGACTTTTTAAATAAATAAAACTAGGCAAAAGCAAAAAATAAAAATAAATAAATAACGAAATTCAATCTTTTTTATTCATGGTTGACATTATTGCTCTGATCATCTTTATCTTTGTCCTTTACTCAAACTACAATCACATGAATTAGAACTTGTCTAAGCATGATATAAATAATGCATATGGAAGTAAGGATAGCATCCTTCGCTCAAAGATTTTAGTCATTGAACAACTAGCTCATATTTATCAGAGGACCAATTGATGTATTCTTCGATATGGATAATTCATTATATTGGATTCAAAACATGCTTACGATTCACCCTTCCAACACTCAGACTGTACTGAATCTTCATGTTTGATTAAAGGGTCTTTACACATTTCATTCCCTTTCTAGAGGCTTCAAAATCGACCAGTTGCAAATTGCAATTCATATTTCAAGCTACTTAGAGAACTTAGCGATTTGGAAAGCTTTTCAACTGAAGTTACCAACTCTTATCAAGTGACTTCCAAATCCTATAAAGCTTTATTACCTTGGATAACGACGATCATGGAAGATGGTTTTTTCTCTACCAAGTCATCATTTAAGGCTAAGAAAACCATTGAATCCTTCTCTTCCAACAATTTTTTTACATTTTTTTGACTTTTTATGGAGCATGTAATATAGTCTCATATGCCTCATACGAAAATAAATAAATAAATATGCCAGCTCGCAACATGTGCAAGTATTGTTGCCATATGAAAATCACAAGCATGACTTTGACAAGCTGCTAATGTAATGAAAAAGAAAAAATATAGGAAAAAGAGCAAGCAGTTGCCATCAACTTGGATATCGATAATTGGAATCAACATTATAATCAATATGCACCACTTAAAAATAATTGTTCCAGCAGAGAATAGATCCTTTCTCGCTATCAAGATAAAGTTGAAAATTCTAGAAAGAATGAACTAAAGGCTTCATGCCAAAAGAAAGCTTCGATAGTAAAGTTTCCATATTGCCTTTTGTTCCAGAAGAAAAAATCCAAATGAGGCCATGCTACCAAAAGAATTTGGCATAAAATATGCTGAGATCAAACAATAAAAATTCAGGATTTGTGTGATATCCTGAAAGAAAGGAACCCACTTGTCCAATTCAAAATTGATCATGTAGTGTTCATCACATAAATCATATGCATTCTCCAAAAACTTTAGTTTGGTCTTACTTCATAGTTATAAAGAAGCAAAAATCATCTCCACCTTTGCAAAGATTTAAGAAAAATTGAGCAAGGTGGTNTTCTTTTTTACTAATAATTGCTTGAATACATATCAAAATTATTTTAAAAAATATTACTTGACTACATATTACAAACCTCATATCTTGAGAGTGCTAGTGGAGAGTAAAGCATTCAAAGATTCTTCATATGAACCAGAACAATATTCTTCATCCATCAAAGTTAGAGCGCTACTGCTTGTTGAATGCAAGAAAATTGATAGTCCCCACGTGCATCAAAGATGAGACCAAGAGCTCGTGCGCTTCAAAGAACGTGCTAGTCACGAGACTAAGAAACCTAACAATAATCAAACAAAAAATCAAGAACACTTGCATATCTTGAAGGCAAAATTGAGAACCCTCATTTACTGTCGAAGTTAAGAGTCCAAAAGCCACAGGCAAATCTCAAGAGTCAAAGGGCATCACCGCCCTAATGAAACCAAATCAAAATAGAATGAAATAAAAACTATAAATAATACTAATAGTAATTTTAAACTCTAACTTATATAAATTTAAATATCATGTGGTATGGGAGCTATGCACTATTGCCCTCGCATGATGTAAATGGTACACACAATTTTAAGAGCCTGCACCCAAGTGTGCATTATTTTGTGTTTTTGTCATGCTCTGCCAACTTAACTAAAAAAAGGTATGTGAACAATAAATTAATAAGAATTGAGATAACATTCAAATATATACTACTCATAATGCAAAATTTTCAAGACAATAGTTACTCTAAACATAAATTGGCATCACCATAAGAGAAAATTTGAGAAATTCATTCTTGTATTTCAATTTTGGAAAATTCATGATATGATGCTTTCTACAGGACTTTTTAAATAAATAAAACTAGGCAAAAGCAAAAAATAAAAATAAATAAATAACGAAATTCAATCTTTTTTATTCATGGTTGACATTATTGCTCTGATCATCTTTATCTTTGTCCTTTACTCAAACTACAATCACATGAATTAGAACTTGTCTAAGCATGATATAAATAATGCATATGGAAGTAAGGATAGCATCCTTCGCTCAAAGATTTTAGTCATTGAACAACTAGCTCATATTTATCAGAGGACCAATTGATGTATTCTTCGATATGGATAATTCATTATATTGGATTCAAAACATGCTTACGATTCACCCTTCCAACACTCAGACTGTACTGAATCTTCATGTTTGATTAAAGGGTCTTTGCACATTTCATTCCCTTTCTAGAGGCTTCAAAATCGACCAGTTGCAAATTGCAATTCATATTTCAAGCTACTTAGAGAACTTAGCGATTTGGAAAGCTTTTCAACTGGAGTTACCAACTCTTATCCATTGACTTCCAAATCCTATAAAGCTTTATTACCTTGGATAACGACGATCATGGAAGATGGTTTTTTCTCTACTAAGTCATCATTTAAGGCTAAGAAAACCATTGAATCCTTCTCTTCCAACAATTTTTTTACATTTTTTTGACTTTTTATGGAGCATGTAATATAGTCTCATATGCCTCATACTAAAATAAATAAATAAATATGCCAGCTCGCAACATGTGCAAGTATTGTTGCCATATGAAAATCACAAGCATGACTTTGACAAGCTGCTAATGTAATGAAAAAGAAAAAATATAGGAAAAAGAGCAAGCAGTTGCCATCAACTTGGATATCGATAATTCGAATCAACATTATAATCAATATGCACCACTTAAAAATAATTGTTCCAGCAGAGAATAGATCCTTTCTCGCTATCAAGATAAAGTTGAAAATTCTAGAAAGAATGAACTAAAGGCTTCATGCCAAAAGAAAGCTTCGATAGTAAAGTTTCCATATTGCCTTTTGTTCCAGAAGAAAAAATCCAAATGAGGCCATGCTACCAAAAGAATTTGGCATAAAATATGCTGAGATCAAACAATAAAAATTCAGGATTTGTGTGATATCCTGAAAGAAAGGAACCCACTTGTCCAATTCAAAATTGATCATGTAGTGTTCATCACATAAATCATATGCATTCTCCAAAAACTTTAGTTTGGTCTTACTTCATAGTTATAAAGAAGCAAAAATCATCTCCACCTTTGCAAAGATTTAAGAAAAATTGAGCAAGGTGGTAACACTCTAGCAGAGGGAAGACGAGTGCAGAGTACAAGAAGAAAAAAGTTGCAACAGGTCAAAAGCATAGAAATATGAAATGAATCTCTTCAACCATAAAGAACTTATTCATAGGAAAAAAATTGAAATCCTCAAATACTCATGGTCAAATTCACGAGTCAAGTTGTTGCTTCAACATCAAATTGAATATAACAAAAAATATTAAATAATCATTTGCATTTATTATCATCGTTTTAAAACGTACCAGCAGTGCTTTATCCTTGGATCAAACAAATCATAGCAAAAAAAACAACTTCACAAAAAACAACAACTTCATAGTATGGGATGATTTCACAATAGAAGACAACCTTAAACCATAAATAAAGCAATACAACAAAGAAGAACAAACAAAAAAAAAAAAAGATTCTCATAAACTTGTTTCTTCCAAGGTATATTCTCAAGATAAACTTTCTAAAGGACTTCAAGAAGTCTGCCCGTTTTCGAACTCTTCCTTCAAATGTATTCTAACCCATCCAAACAAAACAATGAAGTGTTGGATCCAAGTAGTCTTTCAAGCAATAGTTTTGATTTGAATGGAATGATAAAAACAAACTTGTCTCCCAGTAGGAACTAGGGCTGTAAACTACTATTCCTTGTCTTCCTTTGTCAAAGTACTGCAAGGGAGAGAAAACCATTACAAATTAAACAATCAACCTGCTTAAAAATTGAAAACTTTACAGGAGGATCTCCTATTTTAAAATCACCAAGACAACTATTCAACTCAAAAAACGATGAATTAGAAGTCTACAATGAAGGATTCATTATTGCTTTTGGGGTAAATATGACATTTATTCGGGCTTCTTGAGTGGTTCCCAAAACTTCATCATTGTGAATTCTATAACAACATCTCCAGATCCCATAACCAGCTTCTAGCCTCTTTAGTTAAGGAGGCTACAACGTGGGGCATCTACAACAACATTCTCGATAACTTCTTTCCAATAAATATTCTCGAGATTAGTCTTCTCAAAATTAGTGAGACTACTAATAGTTCTAATGATCAACAAAAGTATCTTGATCAATAACCTCTTTGGTTGTCTTCAATGAATTCAACTTTATGTTTAATAGTCGACTTTGGGAATAATATCTCAACTATGTAGCCTTGGAGCTTATAAGTCATTTCTTTTCTATGACTTCATAAGTCCAGCAATCATTTTGAGACAAGAGAAGAACAAAGTAAAAAAAAGTTGAGATAAATTCCGAGTGTAAAGTTTTATAACTTCCTTTGAACTACTGTGTCTGCCATGAACAATTAAATCTGCATGATTTATTGCATTCAATGTGCCAACTCACCAAGGATGAGTTATATTTTGAAGATCTATTCTATTATTTTTTTCAGCTTTTCAGAAATAAGAAGAAACTAATACACCCATAAGTTAGGTTAATCAACTAGCCATGTAAGCCTGAATCAAGTTGAACAAGTCTTTGATCGTGAACTAACTCAAAACTCGTTAAGGTTGAAATCGTCTAAAGCCATAAGTCATCAAAAAGCCGCATCTCATGAAGTCAACCATGAAAGACTACTCATTAATAGAATCCATATACCAAAATCTCCTTCTCACCAAAAGAACTTGCTATAAGATCTTGAATACTCATTCAAAAGTACTCGTCCACTAATCAAGAGATCTAGCCGGAAGAATTCATCAAAAGAATTTATGGCATTGAATTTGCGTTCAACTTAAAACAGGGCAAAAATCTTCAAGCTCTTGATCAGCAGGCAGTCATTCAATTTTCCCACTGCACAATATGCTTTATCAAGTCATTTTATATAAAAATAATATTTTTTTCATCAGTCATTTATGTAGAATTAAATCTTTACCAAGATCTTTAAATAGGTGGTCAAAGGATGAACTCAACACATGGCATGTTACATTAGTCGTGAACCTTCTAACACTAACAATGAATACAAAAGCATATCTCCCTATATTTCTCTCTCTTTCTTCTAAAATCAAAACTCATTTGGTAGTAACAATATTCTTGATGTCACCCACAAAAAAATTTAGAAACAATATTATGTGCTCGAATCCATAAAACAGAAACCTCGCTAGAATATTATTATAAAGTCTCAAATGCATTTTTATTATCAATACATGAAATATGGTAACATAATGTACAAATTTTAAAAAGTTATAATACTGATTCAATAGACATGGTACCAAAAATATAGTAATAATATATGGATGATTATCACCTAAATTTCTAGTTACAAAAGTCAAAACATCATCCTACAGATTTACAATCCGCCAAACTAGATCTTTCATAATTGACGCTAGCATGCCTAAAAGACTGATGAGGATAGCATATGCAATTAGCGCAACATAAATAAGTTGTATTACTTCCTTAAATGATACCCATCAGAATATGCCGATCCCAGTACCCAAGGCATTTCGAGACATGGAGTAGATGGGAGATGCTTCCACTAAAGGCATTAGTTGCCTAGCAGCTGGTCCAATCTACACAATCGCATTAAAGAGCAAAGTCAGCATATCAGATAATAGCAAAATAGTTTAATATAAAAAGAAATACCAATTGCATTAGACTTTTACATTGGCTCTTGCAGATCAGGGGCGTTTAATTAATTTGAACCATGACTACTAGATCATAGTAGAGGAACTGTAAATAGCTCAATGCATATTGTGTAATTCTAAACATCTGTAAGAACCTACAAGCTAGATATCAGCATGGCATTAAACCATATTTATCCATATCATTTCACATTTCAAACATTAAAGAGAAAAAGCATAGGGGGTAATCAAGTCATTGGTGACATTTAAATGACAACTATAAGAAAGTAAAATATCATAATCATCTTAAAAACTTTTCTATGAATGATGCATCAACATCATATAGACACTAATTTTGTACATAACGTTATTTCAATAAACAATCAAACTATGACCAGTTTCGAGAAAGACGCAATAGGAATTAATAAGCTTGACAATGTCAGCTAGAGTTAAGAGAGGAAAATCAACTGTTAAAGCACAAAAAAGAATCCAGATTAATTCTTCAAGTGCAAAAAATTAATAATAATGCTAGTCATAGTGTAAGGACTCAAAAATACAAAATAACTCGAAGCTGCGGCATAACATTGAGAATCTATGGTATAGCAAAGTTTTGGTTGGTGTATCGATTTTATAACCTGAGGTATAAACCAAATAATTAAACTTAGTGCAAATTGTAGCAAGAGTCAAGTTTAACTGTATCAGAAAGAAAATATGATAGAAATTGATGAAGTAAATTAGTAAATCATTGGATAAGAAGGTAGAATACACCTGAAAAAACAAATCATAGGAACTTTCCAGAAAAAATCCTTTGTTATACTCTTTTAGATTGGGAGGGGGTTGGTGGTACAAATATGCAGGCGTGTCAACTGTTTACCAAAAAATAAAGTAAGCAAAAAAGTAATAAACATCTTTGTATGTCTAAGAAAATATGGAAAAGATCTTACAGAGAAAAGCGGCCTTTAGCAGTGGTTAAAATAAGCTTTCACGGCTGTTTTAACCACCACAACAAACCTAGAAGCATTTTTCAAACAGTTGCAACCCGCCATATTTGCTTTCCTGTACAAAGCTCTACGGCAGCAGTTTTGCAATTGCCAAGGAAGCTTTCCAAAGTGTCGGCCGCCAACCATTGAGTTGGTAGTTTTCAAAATATAATTTAATGTATATATATAATTTTGAAAAGTAGCATTTTAATTTTTAAAAAAATACGAGACCGAACCGATCTTATGTATTTAATAGTTTAAATAAATGAGCACAACACTACAAGCGATGCATCTATTCTAAAGAATGAACACATCGTCGGATAGTGAGACTCGATTAAATAAACTATAAAGTCAATGACATATGTTCTGGTCTGCGAAACTATTCATGTTGACCGACAAATTCGTCCATTTAATATAGAAGACTAAATAGAGTTTATATTAAGCTAGGTTCCAAAGTTCCATATAGAGACAAACCCCTATAGTTAATTCCATCTTAAGTGACCGAAACCGCTTAAGAATACTTTAGATTCATATCAGTGGTTTTGCCTTCAAAATTTTATAAGTTTAAGTTTCCAAGATTGGACATTGGAAATTCAAAAGGGAATAAATCAAAACTGAAACAATAATTTTCAGAAATCCAAATGAATGAAAGTTAGGAGATGTCACTGATTCGAGAGAAACTCCGGTGACTACTCAAGCTATCTCATTTGTTTGGCTTTAACTTTGAAAAGATGTTATTTGATGTTTTATTATGTCAGTTGTATTTACTCAGGGCTTACACTTACATGGCACAGTCATACAAATAACCTGGAAGCGTAAAGAACGACAACCTTAGAGTCTAAGTCGAGTTAGAGCTTAAATTGCACAACATGATTGTGCAAAAGCCTAAAAGATGCGTTGAGGATTTACGTCGTACTAAACGGACTACCTCGAAACCCTATAGCTTGTTGTTTAAGCTAAGGAATGTATGTTGTTATAGATCCGGTTGCTCTCACGAAGTTGTTCTTCTAATCATCTTCGTCTTGCTGCCCACGGTATTAATTCTGAGCTCCTCGTTGAAGTGACAGTCCTAAGATCTAAGGTTCAAAAGGTTTTACGGTTTTCACATCAAGTTTTGTTGTTCAAGTGTTATGGGGGGTTAAAGTTGATTAGAGCGACACCGGTTAGGATCCCACGGTTCCCTCGTTCCGATACCACTATTTTCTTTTGAATTTACTTAGTTTAAACGAGTTTTTAAGCTCATTTAAATTGGGAAGATCTCGTTAGCAACCGTGGGTTACCTCATCCGAGGGACTCCCGTAAACCCAAAACGACGCATTATGTTGTTTGTTTGTTTTTAAAAATGCTTTTTAATTTTGGAAAAAGTTTATCATAATTTTAAAAATTATTTGTTTTGAATTTTAAAAAGTGTTTCAACCAAACATGCATGATACATTAAAACAGTAGTAAATTGTAGAAATGAAGTGAAAATAAAGAAACTATAAATACGTACATGTCATCTTCTCGCTTCTCCCGCTAAAATTTTAGCATTCATAAAGCATAATATAATTTGTAGGAAATTTAAATAAATTGCAGGAAATGAAAGCAGGAAAGCCTAGTACGGAAAAGTCGTAACAAAAACACAAACACGCAAAGCAAAACCCATAGTCACATATGGAAAATCAGGACTAGGCATAAGACATCGATAAAGGTGGGGGCTCAGAGCTGGACTGTGTGCTTCTCGGCCTTGAGTAAGAGCTACCCACCCGTCAATCTACGAAGGACAGTTCTAACCTCGATTCAAGTGATTAACCGTGGACCTTTACAAATTTTCATTTGAATTTAATTTTTATTATTACACAATTTTATCATGCAAAAGAGACTTTTGTTTAAAATATTTTGTAAAGAGGTGTAATCCACAGGTTAATCAATCTAACCGAGTTAGAACTACAGACAACCTAAGATATCGGGGGCAATCATCTTCTCATGAGTCATCGAATAATATCATCGATCTTTATCATCTCCTTTTATTAAAGATCTTAGAGGTAAGAGATACTAGTCAAAAATCCCTCATTTCAGCACACATTAGAATTATCATTATCGCCCTAGCCACCTAGACCTCGGACTTACATCAGTCTGATGATTCATATGTGGCACAACCAAATATCCTTGTTCACTCACAAAGATTTAAATACCTTTGGGAAAACCTAAATCCCTGAGCATTGGGTTATTAATGTAGGATAATTAGTTTGAGGTATTTCTATTGATTTGTGTGAATTATCAAATCCCGAACTGTAACTTGGTGGGTCCTTAGGGGTTTTCAATGATCGTTTGTATTTTCAGGATGATTTTCCTCAACAAATCATAGCTGACCCAGATGTCATTTAAAATATTTGAAATCTCCCAAGGATGTCCAGATAATTACTCTAAACAAACTTGGAATCTTCTAGATCATTTTAAGTTCATTTTGGTCTTGCTAGACTGTTAATTAAACCATCCGAACTAAATTAATGTCTTTTAAGTTATGCTCAGTATATCTTAATTAACCCATAAGTAGGCTAGCAATTATTTTGTTCGGTGCTTGAATGGTTGATCGTCCCAAGAGTGAGTTTAATTACTTAAGAAAATTTTACTCTCTCTTAATTGAACTTGAGATTGTAGTGTTTATGACAAACTATGCTCTTTTTTTTCTAATCCCTTTAAATAGTTTCAGATCGATCTTAGCTCACTACCAAGCTCTTAGATTATTAAGGATAGATTTGTAATTTTAAAAGTCCAGTAAAGTGATGATAATCGTTATTAAACATTATATCATGCTTAATCATTAATTTGGGGCTTCAAGTTAGATAATTATTGTCTTTCTTCTCAAGTCCTTCACTTGAAAATCTTTCATACTTAATCATCTTTCAACCCTCAATGATTGGATAAATTACACTTTTACCATTTTTTTAAAAAATATCATGAGTTAGCCTTTATCCCTTAACCCTTTGTGTTTCAGTCGTCTTAAAGAGTCAATTATGATTAATATTACTCATTAATCCTTTGATTTGGCCTAAAATTTTATTGGGGTTCAAAATTTCGTAATTAACATTTTACCCTCGGGGCCTTTAACTTCGTAATTCCTTTAATTCAATCCAAATAATTTTATAATTTTTTGTTTAATTGTTACTCATGGGTTAATTAAAATACCAGAGAAAAATTTGTACTCTTTTTATTGTTATTTTATTTTTTGTAATTATTTTAGTTCAAAAATAAGAACTTTTAATGTTAATTCATTTAATTAACTAAATCCATGTAATTATTTTAGTTCACATTATTCTCCTCTATTTACTGAGCACATAGGTTTATTTATTTTATTTTTAGCATTTTTCTACACCAAATTATGAATTTTTAAAGTTTCTATAATTATTTGAACCAGAAACACCCCTTAATTTCTTACTTATCCACGTCAGCACCCATTTAAGACTTAAATTTTAATATCATATACATAGCACAAAAGATTTAATTTTCACATACGCAAAATTTAATATTTTTAATATCAAATATGTAACACTAACATTTATATATATATATATATATATATATATATATATATATTGTTTAAGCTTTTGTTTGTGAAGGTGACACCTACGTTGGAGGTGGTTAATCGTATAAAACTAAGTGACCTTATTTAGATAACATGTTTAAGCGGCTAACATGAAAATATATACGATTTATATGCATGTAGGCTAGGAATCACACTGATTAATAACGTAGGCATGTAAATAAGAAGCCCAATTGGTGAACATATGTAATTGTCCAAGAGCAAGATAACTTTCACGTAAACATAGATGTTAAGGTGGTGAACGTGTAGATACATAAAATATAAGCTACCGTCCATGTAATCATGAAAGTTTAAATGTTACGCATAGAAGCACATGCAATCACAATGGGGGCAAGGTGGCATACATGTAAACATGGAGCATTTTTTTGTTATAGGCATGCAAGTAAACATAAAAGCTTAGGGGGTAGATGAGTAAATCCAAAAGAGTCTTGCAACATGCATGAAAATATGAAAGTTTTAATGGATTGCATGTAAGTCAAAGGAAATGGTGGCATAGGTGTAAATTTCTAAAAGAATAAAAAAATTAAAAAAATTAAAGTGATAGACGCATAAACATGAAAAAATTTAAGGTGGTACACATGTAAATTCTTTTTTTTTTAAGAAAATTGGTTATTTAAATACAAAAGAATTGAGTGGTATGCAAATAAACGTCCCCCTTTTGTTGAACCATAAGAGTTGTATGCACATAAATTCCTTTTTTTTTAATGAAATATTATAAATACAAATGCATGAGTGGCATACATGAAATTATCAAAGTTTAGATTTTTAATGTGGAAATATGTAAGAATCAAGTGGTATGAAATTTGGTTGACATGCATGTAAATCTCTCTCTCTCATGCAAATACATAGAAAGTTACTGGCATGCATGTAATTTTTCCTTTTTTTTTTTTTGTTATGAGGTATATACGTGAATAAGTAAGAAATAAAAAAAAGGTGGGGGGCATGTACCTGGCCGAAGCGGGAAGCTCGCCGGAGGGAGTTCGTTGGTGGAAAAGGAAAAGGGAGAGGAGAAAGGTGGCTGCCTTGAGGTGTAGAAGAAGTGAGTTGACTCTTATATAGGAGAGGGAGATGGAGAGAGAGGCGGCTATGAGGTGAAGGGAAGAATGGAAGAGGGATGGGAGAGAGAGAGAGAGAGAGAGAAAAGATTTTTTTTTTTATGTTGGTTGTCGTGACAAAGGGGAGAGGGAGAGCAAGAAGGAGGCGTCGGAGAAAGAAAGAGAGAGAGAAGAGGGAGGCGTGGGAGAGAGAGATGATATTTTTTTATTATTATATTTGTTTATTTTGGTTGCAGTAATAAAAGAGGCATGTGTATAGGAGAGAGAGAGAGGTTTGCGATGCATTTAATAAGATAGGATTTTTTTTATAGCTACATGCATAAGTTACAATAAAATAATAGATAATAATAGTAATATTATATTATTATAATAATAATAATTTTATAATCATCATTTGCATATTTTTGGTTCGAACTTGACTTTGTAATGAAATGAATGTTCATCCTAGGTAAAATCGACGTTCTGGACGCGATCGCACAATCCATTTCGTCATTCGAAGTAATTTCAGACTTATCAAGATAATGAATCTTTAATGAACTCAAAGTCTCCATGCAGGCA
The DNA here is from genome assembly GCA_003013225.1 of Phalaenopsis aphrodite. NCBI lineage: Eukaryota > Viridiplantae > Streptophyta > Magnoliopsida > Asparagales > Orchidaceae > Phalaenopsis > Phalaenopsis aphrodite. The sequence goes on along the minus strand of NEWO01000524.1, from coordinate 361,148 downwards.
AAAATTTCAGCATCAATTGTTGATTTAATTACTGCAAATTTGTCGCTTGCATATGCACAAACTATTTCAGAGGTTTTTGGACTTTCTTTAGTTGATTTCCATTAACATACTCCTCCTCATCGTTCCATACACCCATCTGTCTCAAGGACTATGTATGCGGATGAAGGTGGTATTTCCAGATCAGGAAGCATTTGAATAAGGTCTTTGATTTTTCGAACTAACTTTCAGTCATGTTCTTTCATTCTCTTATCACCGAGTGGCGATGTCTTCTGATATAATGGCCCGAGTAATACTCCAAGATTCGGAATATAATTGCTTGCATAGTTCAAAATACCGAGCCAAGATCTCATACCTTGTTTTTCCTTTAATTTTTCATCAGGGAAATCCGCAATCTTTCTGATGATATGCTGTTAAAGTTTTATTTTCCTTTGCTTGATAACAGCCCCAAGAAATTCAATGTTCGTTAACTGCAATTTTCATTTTTGTTGGTAAAAGAACTAATCGTTTCTTTTCAACAATTTCTAAGAATTTCTCAAGATGTCTTCTGTTTTCTTCCTCATTATTACTGAAAATAATAATGTCATCAATGTAAACAGCAAGAAAACTCCAGTAATTTTTGAAACAATTATCCATTTTTCGTTGAAAAATGACAGGTGCATTTTTCAAACCGAAAGGCATTACAAGTCATTTGTAAAGTCCTGTAGGTACTGAAAAAGCGGTCCACTCAATTGAATCAGGATGCATTGCTACTTGATTGAAATCACTTCACTTTTAATATCAAATTTTGAGTGTATGTTGTTGTTGGCTATTTTTTTAATTAAAGCATTTATACCTGGCAACGATTATTGATCCTTATAGGTATTATCATTAAGAGATCGGTAATTAAATATCATTCTCTTTACCCCTTAACTCCTTTGTTTTAGGATCAATTGTTACGCCTGAATGTACGATGATTGTCATGGTTCTGTGTCTGCTTGTACTAGGACATATAACCTTGAGTTTAAGCAACGTATTAACATGTTCTTCAAATTGCAACTGCATAGCTAGTGTTATGTGTTTCAAAGGTTTATCATGTATAGTGATATCAGGGTTGATTGCCTCAATTTTGCAGACTACTCTGTTCTTTGACCAGTGCTGTAAAAGATTGTCACCGATGTAGCCATTATTCCTTAATCTGTTTAATAACGGCTGAAATTTCTTTGTGAAGTTATTTTATGAGAAACTCCAAGCAAACTTAGGAGGTTGTAATTCCATAAAGAAACTGTAATCCATTTCAAGTTCTTGGATTTGTTTTGCTTCAACTTCTACATCTAGAGTTACCGGGACGTGTGTGATTTCTTTGAAAAACGTAACAGTATTTCCTTCCACGCGCATTCCTCCGTGCAAGTTTCTTATGAAGTTACATCCGATTAACATTTGTATCCCGTCAATTACATCAATGCCCATAATGAAGACTAATGAAATTTTGAAGCTATGTTCTCCAATATACATTTTTCCATCTTTAATCTTCTTTTCAGCTTCAGTAGTTGAATTAACTCTGCTAAATTTGACTTGATAATTTAACTCTTCAGTTGTCTCTTTTGGGATATTATTAATATTAGCACAACAAGTTGTTGCACCGGTATCAATAATAGCTTTAAGATGAAATTTTTCAACACATGGAACTTCAAAGGTAACGATTACATTGTAAAGCTGATTCATCATTCTTCTTGGATTTCTTTGGGCTTGTTCTTTGACTACTTCACATAGAACTTTAACTCCACTATTTTCTTCAATAAATTGAGTTAAATCTTCTTCATTTTCTTCAATTATAGCTTTGCCTTTATGATGCAAAGAAAGTTCCTTGAAGCTTTTGTGTAGTTGTTTTTCTTCTTCCGATTGAATTTTTTCTTTTAATCTCCTATTTTCCTCATTCAAATGATCAACATATTTAATAAGTTCATGGATCAAAGAGTCTTTTGACTGAAATTGCAACAGTGTGAGCTCATTTTTAATTTCAATTTCAAGATAAAATTTGGAGCAGAGCGGACATGCAGTCATTTTGCAATTGGCACAGTGGATCCTCATGTTCATGTTGGTTGTAATAGAGCAATATGTGCATCTGAAATGATGACCGACAATGGGTTTATTGAATTCCAATTGATGATTGCATTTCTCCTGTTCTTCAGAAATTTTAACTTTATATCTCCATCCGAAATCTTCCTTCAACATGTATATTATTTTTTCATCTGGGCAGTTTTCCAGAGCAGATTTTATATGCATGATGGTATTGATACTACCTTCCCCTTCAGAGATAGAACAGATGGCATCAGATAAATCTTCATCGAAACCTACTGATAGAACATCATAATTGTTTGGTAGATCCAAATTGCTAATAATAGCCGCTCTTGCCATATTTCCTATTTTTCTTTTACATTCTCGAGCAAAATGGTCTTCTTCTCCACAAATGTAACATCTACATTTAAAAGATTTTGATTTGTTTTTATTTCTCACAACCCGAACATGTGAGTCATGAGACTTGCCCTTGTAGCTTTTAGTTTTTCGCGATCTGTATCTTTTGTGGTTATTGTAGTATCCAGGAACTGGAATCTTTTTGCAGATGGACAAGTCTTTGATGCCCTTTTGAATTGCGGCTCTTTTACATAAATCAGACAAGTATAGATACGTACACTGAAAATTCTGAAACTGACAAGGACTTGATATCCTTTGATGATCACAATTTCCCACAAAACCTTTACACCCTCCAAAATTATATTTCACATTGTGAAAGTCCTCCACCTGAACCAGAACCAATACCATTAACTCCACATACCAATACAATCCCTACCAATCCCAACACATCACCAGAAACACCACTGCCAGAAATTGTTTATCCTAATATTGAAAGTCAGTTGAATAATTTTGAATACCCTGTTTTAAAAAGAATGGTGAATAAAGCTTATAAAGCCTATGCTTCCATATCTTCTTCACCTTATTTACCCCCTAATGAACCTACTATGGGACAAATTGCATACCCCCCTGCAACAACCAGTCGACCGCATGAACCATCAGCCTCATCGTCATACAATAACTATAGGGCAAAATCTTCTGATTTTAAAAGAATTTATCGCCAAAATATGTGGAATCTACCCTCTGCAAACAGTACACAGGGAGTTCTACTTGTTCTTCCTGATGATTTCTCATTATATGACGATATAATTTCAAGATGAGAATCAATCACGTTGAATTTACTAAATGAAAAACAATTTGCTGATAATAGATCTAAGGTATTGTACATTGAAAATCTTATTGGCGAAGTTGAAAAGAAGATTTGGATACAATGGAGGATGGCATACGAAAGAGAATATAAGGCGTTGATTGATGCTGCTGATGATTCTCAAAATGTACTTTCTCATATACGTCATGTTACATTACTGAAAAATATATTCCAGGGATCAACGGAGGAACAAAATATAGCATATTTAGATCTTGAAAGACTAGTATGTTCTGAAATTAAAAATATGTTCGAATACATGAATGATTACAAAACGCTCGTTGCAAAATCCGGGAGAATGTACATAAGCGAAGAGTTATCATCCAAATTCTTCAAAAAAAAGCCTCCAGTAATTGGTGATGAAATTGAAAAGGCTTTCAAGGAAAAGCATCCCGGAAACACTATAACAATAATAATATTATACTCATCATTTGCATATTTTTGGTTCGAACTTGGCTTTGTAATGAAATGAAAGTTCATCCTAGGTAAAATCGACGTTCTGGACGCGATCGCACAATCCATTTCATCATTCGAAGTCGTTTGGACAACTTTTTTAACAATCAGACTTAAAAATGATAACTTACAAATTTTAGCCTTCCCGCGAAGCCGTGGCGAAACGAACGTCCGTCGTAGGTGAAATCGACGTTCCGGACGCACTCGCGTGATCTGGTTCTTCGTTCGGGGTGAAAAATGTATCAAGTTTAATTTTTGCCTAAATTTTTGTTTGTGATCGACAGTTTCAAAATTTCATTTAAGTTTCGATTAATTATGCAACGTATAAAGACGTAGGTGATGTGAATTGCAATACTTAACGTATCGACCATCCAAATCGTGATATTCGTGCCGAATGTATGAAATTCGTAATGGGTGTTCCTGAGACTTCTAAACCCTATAGGAACTCCTCAAAACCTCACAAGTTGGTCCTAACCTTCTAAGTGCTGGAGATTTATGACCAGCCACGTAGCATTTCGAAGAGAACTAGGAGGTGGTTTGAATTTTCATATATGTGAGTTCCATCTCTAGTCTTCTAAGATAGTCGAAGAGAAAGTCTTATGGTTATATCTTAAGCACTAAGAGGAAAGAAAAACCTCACCAAAAATGAAGTCAACACCCAGCAATTGTTTTTAGCAGTTTAATCGCTATTATATTTTGAATGTGTTGGTTTAATTTGATAATTTAAAAAAAAAAATTATATAAAAAACCTATGGGCAATGACAACGTTGTAAATGTTAGAGGATTTAAGTGGACTAGTTGCACCAAGTTAACAATCATTACGCAAAATATGAATCAAACAGCAATGGATAGAGGTAAAGCTTTAAATTTTGCCAAATTTTAAGCTTGGAAATTAATTGCACAAGTAATAGGGCACAACATATGAATTTATATTGTGAATAATGAATATTGTAGTAATAATACTACGGTTATTATTAAACTACATGGTCCCATCTTTTGATCCAAAGATACATCCCAATAGAGCAACTATTCTTCAAAGTAGAGAATTTATTTTCTAAAGCCATGACTTGTGTAACAACGATAGCTTTTAGGATGAAAACTTTCATGAAAATTCTCTACAAAACACCAGTTCTATCTGTTTTGTCCGACAATTTGGTATTTGAGTCATTTATAATGCATCTATCATATTTTTTGGTTTCCAAAACTATTGTACATTTTTAATCAATATAAGTATAGAAAGTTTAAAAACCTGTTCAAAATAAGGAACTGCCTCTGAAGCTGGTTTGTTGTTGAATGAGACTACAGCATTGGCCTTCAAGAAAGAGAATTTTGTTTGAGAGAATTTCTTTTGAGATATATTTTGAAAGCCCAAATTTTGTTTAAAAATCAATTTCATCTTCACAAGCAAACTATCTTTATTTGCACATCACAATGAGAAAAAAAATGGCAGAAATAAATGACAGAATCCTTGCCTTGGGTATCTTTTCAGGAAAATAGCTACCAACAAGCATTTGAAGCAAAGCACCGTTGCTGCAAAATTCAACAAGCAAAATACACTCACAGAATTAAATGCAATTTTAGTTCTTCAAGGATACAAAGGCAATTTAAAAGGTTTTACCAAACAACGACTATGAAAGTTTTATCCACTATGGCAACCATAACGAACACTATAAAATGAATAAAAATTAAAATTTTGAATAGTCAGAATGAAAAGAGAAGCTTCTCAAAATTAATCTCTAAGAGATGCATGGTTAACATTTTCGAGTTTGGTTAAATTGAATGAAAGGCGAAAACATGATTGCCGGAGTTAAAAGCAGTCACCCAAAGATGTAAACAAGATTCATTGAAAAAAGTCAAGAAATGCCCATTCATAATTAGTAAAAAAAAATCATAAAATAATAGAGCCAAATCCTATCTTCTCAAATATAAAATAAATATAAACCTTTCGACAACAAACAACAGAAAAACAGTCATACGGAGCTTTACAAACCTATGCCCAACAGAAAAGAGAGGCAGATCACAAAGTTCAGAGCCAGAAAGATCTGACTCAGGAAGTCCGGAATAAATCAATCGATCTAAACACGAATGAAACTTCTCGTACACTTCCCTTGCAACTGTGGTATGATCGAAAGTCACACCGTATGGCACAGAAACTATCAAGAACCCCTCATTAGCTAGGAGCTCCATCAGAAAGCTGCCAGAAAACGAAATATTCTCTAGTTTGGATTTCTCAAATAACATCTAGGGCGACTGAATAAGAAATATAGAAAAAAGTTCGGTACCTGTACGTTAGCTCGGGGGCCGCACCAATAAAGGCACCACCGAGAAACTTCACAACGGCGATTGGCCGGCGCCCTGCCGGAGGTGGAACAACAAGGCAAGAATCGAGCCGGCGGTAGATTTTCGAGGCATTGCGGGGCAATCGGCGGGTGCCGGCGAAGTAACCATTGTTGGATAGAAATGCAAGGGGAACTCGGCGCGTAGATTGCAAGGATAAAAAGGATGGTGAGAAGGTCGATTGGAGACGAGGAATGGAGAGAGATAGTAGTTCCATCAGAAGATAAGAAGACGGAGACCGACCAGAACGCCACAACTTCCCGCTCCGACCACGATTTCGTTTTTGCCGACATTCCTGAAGAACGTGGATTAACAGAAAATGGGCCCGAAGATTTTCTTATTCTTTTGGGCTTATTTTAGTAGAGCTCAGTTGTTTTGAAGAAACTAAAAGGGAATGCAAAATTAAAGGGGGATAGTATCCTGAACAGCTAGTGTTCGGTTTGTTACAGCTAGTGTTTGGTTTGTTGAGTAGCTTATTTTCGGCTTGTTAGAACGAGCTGAACATGAACAAATTTTTAAGCTTAAAATGTAAACGAGTCAAACACGAACAGCAGTTTGTTCGCTCTTGTTCGGCTCGAAATGGTTCGAAAAAAAAAATTATATAACTTTTTATATAACAATATATTACATATATTATTTATATAATAATATATTATATATATTTATGTCTAAGTTTAACTCATAACACCTTATGTGACAATGTAGTTAGTGTCTTTTTTGCTATAGATTTGATCCATGTTCGAATCTCACACTTTACATCTATTTTTCTCAATTTTAGTTTAACGAGCCAATTTCGAGTGAAACACGAGTCGAACACGAACACGAATATTTAAATCGAGTCGAACACAAGTCGATTTCGAACACGAGCTATTTCGAACGAGTCGAACACGAGCCATGTTTAAGCTCGCTCAAGCTCGGCTCGTTTACAGCCCTAAGAATTGGTATAAGAGGAATCAAGTGATATTTTTTAGTAAATTAAAATTATTTTAATCTGGAAGGGGGAATATGAGCCTCAGTGATTATTTAATAAATTTGAATATGATTTTTGCGCGAGTAGAAAAAAAATTATTACTGAAAAAAGCATTCATAATTGGGAAATAAATACAATTAAATAAATTTTAATAAAACCTAGAAATAATATAAAATTATGAAATACAATAAATTTACACCATCTCCAATTCCTATAAATAAATAGTTTAAAAAAATTAAATTGATAGAAGTTTGTGATGTAAACTTTAAGATTGAAACTCATTGAACATTAAATTTTCAGAAATCATTACAAGTGAAACATAGTAAAATAATCTATCAAAAGGGCATGATGTTAGACGGAATCATATTAAATAAGAATCACAAAATATAATTATTGAAATAGGAGTGCTTGTGTCATTATGGCATGTAGATCAATTACAATGTTATAGAAAAAGAGCTGTCATTGCTTGTAGAAAGATCCCCATGTACACAAATAGAGATTGAAAAAGATGTACAAATTTAGAGAAGATAATTTTTTTTTTTAACATTAAAAGTATCATGATAAAAAATATATATGGTCTTATCCTCTTAAAAAGAAGAGAATGCAAATTTATAATAATAAAACTATAATGGAGATTATTTCCAAGTGTAGCTATATGAGCTAGTAACTTTGGTGAAGGATAATGATCATCAATTGATAGAGTTGGCAAAACTGATTGACAAGTGTTTAGTTTAGAACACTTATAAATATTGTACAACTGGCAAGTCACATGGCATCAATATATAGATATATATGTGTGTGTGTGTGTGTGTGGTATTATTGAAAGTAGTGATGATTGGCATCAAGAGTTAGATTTCAATTGACTAAGCACGTTGTATGATATTAGTACCCAATGTCAATGAAAGACGACTGCGGTGTTGGTGCCATTAGCTCAATCATTTTTCTTACATGAAAAGGGATTGAGAAAACAAGCATGCTACTGTAACTCTTTAAAGGTCGATAATTGTGGACGAGTTAGATAAGAAAAAAATAGGAAATATCATTTTTTTGTTAATCCATGGATGTCAAACTTCTATTATTGATGAAAGTCAAATGTTGACGAACACCAAGTATTGAAAGAAATTTAACTTGACAACTTTTTTTATAGAACGAGGATAAGGCACCCTACCGATTGATGTTAAACATCGATAGTCAATGATAGTTAAAAGTCTTTTATTGGTACACATTGAAAATGACAGATGTTAAAGATCTAGATTAGACAATACAAGGTCGAGGGTTGGACACAATGGATGTTAGTTGATAAAAAAGGGGTGATTACTACATCAAAAATAAGAAGCTGATGATGGTTAGTTAATAATTAAAGAAGATGACTAATGTTGTTATAATATTGCTAAGTGGGAATTGATTGATAATAAAATGTAACAACTAGTGTAGGAAGTAGAATTGTGGTTGATAGATGTCAATAAAATGCAACTATGTAATGCTCTTGGTCAAAATATTTTCGGTAGATTTGTGATCATCAAAATGACTATCTAGTGACCCTAAAAACAATCAAAGCTTCAAAATTTTCTATGAATCTTAAGCTTTTTAGCTCAAAATTGAAAAATAAAATGAATTAAGGTTTGATAGATTTTGATGGGGCTACTCCAATAGACACAAAAAAAAACCCAGAATATTTTGCATACTTCTCCAAAAAGAAGACTCTAATTATGTTTTTTGTTAATGAAAAAGTGATTCAATGATTTTACTGCTTGCCCAGTCTAATTGATGCCACCCAAGCTATGATGGGATCTAGTGACCAATTAGAGGCATAATTAATTGTGGACACTAAGGAGGGGTGTACATAAATGTTGTACTGGGAATTTGAGAAAGAAAATTATATCTATTGTGACAGCATTTCAAAAAATTCTCAATTACTTATTATTATGGTGCCCGAAAAAACTCAAATTTATTTGATATCTAATTTTTTTAATCAAATACATAATACACTTATTTTAATTATAAACACTTAAAAATTTGGAGTTGGTTAGGACATTAAAATAAATCTAGAAACTCTTAAGTATACTTTATGAGCTCACATTTCAATGTCATATTGATTTGAAGTTTAAAGGTTTGGGCATTGTTAGATTCATGAAATCAAAGTGTACACATGCTCAATCATAGGTTCATGAGAATAAAGTTTAGATGGCCTATGAAATATATTTATTTAATTTACTTCTAAGTGGTTGTTACCTCTAAAAAATGATATTGGAATTTGTGATTGAATAAATTTATTTTGTGAATCACATTATACATAAGCTTTATATTGTGCAGGACGCTTCAGATTAATATAAGAAGTGATTTAAGTAATTTGCAGATGAAAAATATAATTTAGAAAGAAAATTTTACTTTCACTTCTTTTTTGGAGTACAAAAATGAATTACTCAATTTTGAGTTTTTTTTAGTAGTACTTTTTCTATTCAAATATCATATTGATTTCAAATTTTTTACTATATTTTAAGAATTTTTTTCGTTTTTAAAATACAATTGTCCCAAGCTTTTGAGCATGCCACAAATTAGGATGTAACTTTCAACTCTTATCAATTTAGCAAAAGTAGCTATTATTTAGTTCTAGTTATATTTAATTAAATATTATAATATAAATATTAATTATTTTAAAAAATTTTAGCTCCAAAAAAACATATGAATCCTATAAAAATTTAGGAATATATTTTAATCAAAATTTCCTAAATTAAATTTAACCATTATATGTTTTGTAATATAAGATTTATTTTGAAACGAGAGTAATAAAAGTTTTGATTTATTAACAATGTAATGTGTTTATCTTAAAGTAAATCTAACATTAATTAGAAAATTTTATTCTAAAATGTTATATTAGATTATCTTTTAAAAGTAATGTTATAAGCCAAATACTTAAATTTATAAAATAAAAACAACTATTATATGCTACAAAAAAGCCCAAAGAAGCTAAAATAAAAAAAATACATTTGATAGAGCTCCAATTAAAAATACTATAAAATATAAAAGAATATAAAAACATTCATAAAAAATAAAATAAAACCTTTGCCCAAACAAAAAGTTAGTAAAAAATGACAAATGAGCCTCAAAGAGATGATGATCAAATAAATACTTGAGTAGACTGACTAAGACCAAATGCTTTGTCTAAAATACTAAGAATTATTATCTGAGCTCTCTCACAATTGTCTCTAAAAAACGGGTCTTAAATTGATAGTAGAATAAAACCCAATAATCCAATACAAACAAGCAACTAACATATATTAGTTACCATACTACATACTAAGAACTTATCCTTTTTTTCATTTCAAAATTTAGAAAATTTTCATCTAAAACCTTTGAGCCTAACTTGCCATTTTAAATGAGCCATCAGTCTCTCAAGTCTCAAGCAAAATCCATCATAAATATTATAATTTAGTTCCTATTGAATGTTATTTGATAAGAAGCTCAACAGTTAAAAGATGCATATTTTAAGCATGGAATTAGAGTCCAACCCTTAGCTTATTGAATAATCTGGAGCAGTATAGAAGGGGGTATTTACATGCATGCCCCCCAATTCTAATATATTTACATATCTAATGCCTAAAGTTTACTTTAGACGTTATACCACTCAAAATTTTCAACATATAGAAATTATCATCAGTTTGACTTTTAAAAGGTGAAATATATACCTTTTTAGGCATAGGGAAGGGTGGAGTGTACGTCAAAAATTGAAGTTTTGGTGTTGGATATGTAAATACAGGAGAATTGAGGGGTATTTATATAAATCTTTCTAAGGTAAAAGGCAAGCACCTGAAAAAAATAATTATAATTTCTTCTTTCCTCCTGAGAGCAAAATATGCACTTGTGCTGGTCTCAACCCGTCTTTACGCAATTTTATGACTTGTGAAAACTTACAGAAAAAAAATTTACATGTATATAAATGCACCTCAAATAATATTTTTTAAAGCATAAATTTATAGCAAATTACATTCTAAAAATTGGAAAAAATATGATGTTTTATCGTGAGTGTTGAAACCAAATTTGTCCGAGAGTCGCACCCCAAGGAATAAAATGTAAGTTAGGAAAGACAGAGAGAGAGTGAAAAGTGAACAGTAAGGAATAGTAAAATGTTATGTTTATCGTGTCTTAATCATAAGATGACATTCCTATTCATAGAAAAGAGTACAATACAATTATAATACATTTTTACATGGGGGGGTTGGAGGCGATGCTATATAAGGTATTCTTGGTAATTTATATATATGAGTCAATCGCTCGATTGCTCTTTGGCTCAATCAGCTGAGGTTGTTTGGCTTCTAGTCAGTTAGAACATTTCAATTGGTTAGGCGTGGTCGGCATTGTCAGTCAACCGAGCTTAATTGGCTTTGGGTTGCAAGATTAGCTTGGTAGGCAGAGCTTGTCAGACTGTCAACCCTTAATAATGGACAAGGGAGCTTCTAAACATCCTTAATATGATTTGAGATGTTGAGGGGCTAGGTCTATCACCGGGTCTGCTCTTTAGTGGGGTTGGCTTGGATGTCTCATTATCTCATTTCCGATCAAATAGTTTGAACTTGGATCATACAGTCATCGCTTTGCCCTCCACATGGCTTGTTCAACTTTGGCCTTGATGGCTTTAGCTTGGAAGGATGCACTTGGTCGAATAAGTGGGCCCAATGATCTTTTGTAGCTTAGGCCTAGAGTACAAGGGATATCTCTAGAATGTATAACAGTTCCTAGATCATCCTCCTCTGAACCTTAGATTCCCTTCGGATCAGGACTGACACATTTTTTATGTATAAATTTTAGTTCCTCAATTTTCTTCCTTTTTAAAATTGATACTAGGTTAAGAATAAGATAATTTAATGTAAAAAGGTAGATAGCATTTATTTTTAATCAAAGATTCAATCTTGAACGCCCTTAATTTTTGCGTCTTTGAACCTTATAAATATGCTATGATAGAAGCCTTGCTTTTTATATTTGTTCTACATCCCTTCATTTGAAACGACCAGCTTTCAAACACTCATGGAGAATGTGCAAAATCCCCTATCAGTGTCCCTAACAATGATTCGCTTCATGTCACCTTCAAGTGACCGATGAGCGATTCCACCCGGAAGGTGAAAAGAAGAAGAAAACCATCACTAAGAAGAGAAAAGTGGTCACGATGGCTGATCTAGTAGGGTCATCTGATTCATTCTTCAGTCCTCAATAGATGAACTTTCAGGCAACAAAATCCAATCATCGATCCGTCAATCAAACCTTCTTATGTGGTACAAGACCTACTGATGCGGATATATTTAGTGTGTTAATTTTACAAATATTTTTCAATATTACGAAATACACACGACAGATATAACAATAAATATGCAAATCATTCCCGACAAAAAATAACTTTAATGAAAATAGTTTTATCTTTAAAAAATATTAAACTGCCAAATCCCCTAAAAATAACGCAAGTATACGCATCGCTCAAGTAATGAAGGGTTCTAATAGAGTCCTAGATATCGATCCCACAGTGAAGTTGGAAATGCCTATGAGTAAATTCTTAAGTTTATAATGTAAACTATAATTTTAAACTACAAAAGTGAATTGTTAAATTTGAATATAAAGTAATAGAGTGAATGCTAAATAAAATGCAGTAAAAGAACAAAGTTAATTACACTAATTGATAAACTTTCAAGAGTAAAATTACGAACTAAACAAAATTTTTCTGACGAAGAGTTCAATTTTAAGAAAACATCTTTTCCCTTTTATAATGAGTATATGAATTGTGACGAAATTAAAATCATTTGAATATATATACCGGCTGCCACTCCAGAGCTCCCACTCACATCAGTTTCCAATCAACTGGACCAAATTGAGGATTTTAATCTATCACCTTAAAATCTCCAATTCTGCATCCAACAAAGTATATTTCCCTATTTATTTGTACTCAACTCCATGGATGACATCCTCTCCCATGGAATCAAATGTGACGCTCACCTTGATGTAAAAAACATAGCCCTTTCGAATCATATGTTTCTCAACACATTTTAACATTTCAATTAGTCATATAAAAAATTAAATGAAGATTGGAGTTCAAATCATCACAAATTATAGTCATTTAAAACCGTATAACACAAAATCAATTCTTTACAAAACCAAATCTCATTATAGGGAGAAGGATAAAGAAGATTACTCAGAATTCATGAGTAGGATACGACAAAACACTGATTTCATATATAAAAATAAGTTTACAAAACAAAAGAAATAAAAGACACAAGTTATCTCACAATCCTTCCCAAGCAAATGCCTAGAAGTTCTCTTCAAGTCTTTTGCTCCTTATAAGTACTCGCAATTCTCTCTTAGAAGTGAAATTAAGACGAAATCTCTCACATTCCCTCTCCTCTTACAATCCTTAAAGAAAATCTCTAAGCCCTTGACTTTCTCTCTCTCTCTCTCTTTCTCTTTTTCGCCCCCTTTCACGCCACCGAACCACACACTCAAAACTCTCTTTTAATAAAGGCTTCCTCCCTCTAAAAAGAATTCAAATTTTTTTCCAAAATTCTCTCCAAAAGTCAACCCTTTTGAATTAAAAGACATGTTCATTGATCCAAGAGACATATCCATTCATAAAAGAGCCTTCCAAAGTGTCTAGATGTATTGAATCACTCCAATGGGTGTTTAGAACAAGTGTCCATTTGGAAATTTGCGCAAAATTCATCCTGAACCGACTTAATCTGCAAAAGTCAACTCTGATGCTGGTTCTGACGCATCTGGTGACAACTTTCTTAAGTCCACATTGTTCTGTGTTTTGGAGCTTCAGGTGTCAAATCTAGCGCATCTTGCATCAGCTCTCTGTCAAATGGTGCTTCTAGGGCCAATCTGGCACATCAGGTGCCAGCTCTTCTTAAAATGAAGCTTCTGGCACTAGTTCTGGCGCATCGCGCGCCAAAATCCCAAAATTCATTATTTTGGCTCCAAATTTTGTCCTTTTTGCTAATTTTGGTCAAAATGCCTACAATTGATATGCCTACAACAAAAACATGAAAATACCCTTCTTTAAAGTGCAATATCCCAAAAATAAACATAAAATGTATACTTAAAACAACATATTATTTTGGTGTATCACCTACTGACCAAAACATACTATGAAAGATGCTACGAGCACTCTACCGTCATTTGGGGTGCATGAAAATGTTGGTGCTCCATCAACACCCGGGTTATAAGAAGTTGTTGGTGCTCTGCATTCACTCGATGAAGGTTTCATGTTAATTACATTGTCTAAGCATGATTGACTTCTTGGTATGAGGAGCCTCAAATTTGCTGGTTAGATTTTAATTTTTTTCTTGGGTCTCATTTCTTTAACATTTGCTTTTGATGAAACTGACCTGATAGTTTTGGATGATGCCTCACCTCTAACAAACACTGCCGAGGAATCAGACCACGGTACCAGCAATAGGTGCTTAAGCACCGACTTGTAGTGGCTAAATCTTAAGCAAGGATGTTAGGGTTGACTACTTAGCAAGGATGTTAGGGTTGACTACTTAGGCAATCCTCATGGGGCCCACAAGGAAGCAACTAATGAACACCTAACATCCTCTGAGTCATTGATTTGCTGCCTGGATGAAATTTATAATGCCTTCATTCGGTCGGGATTCACCGAGGCATAGAGATATGTGAGGTTCTTGCTAGTGTAGAGAAAGTGGAAATGATGGAGGAGGACATGACCACTTTCACCAAAAACTGTTGAATATATAGAAGAGAGCCTTTTTGAACTTCAGTCTCAAGCTAAGATTGAGTTTAAGTTTGGGGGAAAAGTTTTTTATAAAAGGCTACATTAGTTGGGGTTTATCTTGGTTGAAGGGATATACAATATTTTCATTAAAGATTTTCTCTACGCTTAGATTTTGAGTTCTTATTGTGATTTATAATATCCTTTTTCAGAATAATTCTTGTATTGATGTGATCCCTTTATCAGCACATTTTTGAGATTAATGTATTGATGAGAAGTTTGGTGATGCTACGCTTTTACCCTATGTTTTTCTCATCACTGCTCTTCACTCCCTCAGCTTTCTCCTTTTTTGATTTGTTTTGATTGCTCAGAATCACTCTCTCAAGGCCTTTGTGTTAGTCTTCTCTGTCGACTGATTGACAAAGAATCAAGGGGAAGTGGGTCGATTATAGTAGACCTACATCTTTGACCCTAATGTGAAGTTTCGGGTCATCAGTGAGAACGAGTGAGCAATGAACCCATTTGGAGCTGACCTTATTTTCTATTAAGATCAATTTTGATTCAATTTGAAAATCTTTTTTACTGAGAATTGCAGACCATATTCAATCATATGGAGTTATTCTGATCGACATACTAACTCCATTGCAACAATCATAACATTCATCATTTTCTACCATTAGTCAAGACTCTCCTAGTCGATGAAGATCTTCACATATTTATTATCATTTCGAGTCAGTCTAGATGATTACAATCAATTTATTTTGGTGAGTAAGGTCCAACTGCTAGGGCTGGAGAATAATGTAAAGGGCTAGAAACTTCACTTTTGCATTGATTCTTCTCTCAAGGGCTAGTACATCTAAACTGTATCATCTGTAGGTGCCCCTTCCAATTTAAAGAAGAAGGTGTCAAATAGGGTACTAATGGAAGTGAAGGATGTCAAAGGGTGTCAATTTTTATTCAACTAGTGCCTTGATCCAATAATATTCAACCTAGTGTTATAGTCAGATGCCTTTAGATGGATGAATGAGAATGATTGTGTGGCATATGATTCTTAAGAGGCTATGTGAGAGGCGATATTTGCCATTTAAGCTGCAAAGATGAAGGTTTTTGTTGTAGAGGGAGAGAAGAGAGAGATTTTTTCTTCCTACATTTCCTAAGAGAGGCTACAAGGGATTTATTTTGAGAAAGAGTTTCAGACAAGTATTATTTGTTTATTATTGTTGTATGAACTTTTTTTTATATATAAAATTTGTGTTTTATTATATCTTGCTCATGAAATCTGAGTAGTTTCTTTTATCTTTCTCCCTACTCTGAGATATGATGAAATGAAGAGATAATTTAGATGTGTAAATGTTAAAATATAAAATAAATTGTGATGGTTTTTCAACTCCTCTCTTAATTTAGTTTTCGATCTGGCCAATTGAATTGTTAAAATATGTTGTGAAACATATGATCCGGGAAATAAAGTATGAGTTCTACAACAGAGTGAGAATCACATTTAAGTCTATGAAGGAGTATTTCGTTCATGGAATTAACTGCAAATAAATAGGAAAATATACTTTGTTGGGTGTAGAATTGAAGATTTTTAGGGTGACAAACTAAAAAAAATCTCCAATTTGATCTTAGTGTTTAAAAACTAAAGCAAGTGTTAACCTTTAGGGGAAGGGAAGTGGGAGCTCTGGAGTGGGAGCCAGTATCCTCCTAGCCTAGCCACAAATTTAAGGACTAAACCTAAGATTAGCCAATGATCAGGGTAGAGAATTAAAATTTCTCCTATTTGGCACAATACAAATTCAAACTATTTATCTCATCTCATTTCACCAAAAACTCATTATACTGGGAAAGATGTTTTTTCTTTAAAAAACTTCATCACTTAAACATAGTTTAGTAGTTACTATTTTAAACTCTGCATTTAAATTCTTCTAGTAGTTAATAATTTAGTTTTTATAATATCTTAAATATTCAAATTTAGTGACAGCAATTTTCATTTTATTTTTTTGAATTTCTTAGTTAATTTATCATTTCAAATTTAAACCTTCCTCGTAGGATCGATATTTGGGACTTAAATAGAAAGTCTTATATTACTTGATAACGATACATATACTTGCGTAGAACCCTAACAGTGAGTGCTTACCATTATTATTCAAAACATTATTAATTTTACACAACTATATTAAACTCGGGATCAAGTTTTTGGCGTCGTTGTCGGGGAAGGTAATGGTAAATTAAATAGATTTGGTAAATTAGGAAATTTAGAGATAAACTATATATATATATATATATATATATAACTATATACATTTAAGAGTATTTTTAAGAAAATTTTCTTTGCTTATTATATTTGTTTATGTGAAATATTGGATGTGAAGGTTTAGTACCATACGATTCAAAATTATAACGTACTATTAGAAAATTTTGAAAACAACAAAATAAAATTTAAAATTTGAATGAAATGACGAATAACTTAGATAATCAAATAAATGAAAATCGATAAAGACCTTTAAAAAATTATGCTAATCCAACAGTAGATGAACTTCACTTAACTATCAAAATCCTGGTGTTGCTGCTAATTCATTTGAGCTTAAACCTGTTATTATCCAAATTGTACAAAATAATCAGTTTCGAGGAACACATACTGAAGATCCTAACTTACAACTTGCTAGTTTTCTTGAAATTTATGCTACTTTTAAATATAATGGAGTGTCTAATGATGTTGTTAGACTTATAATTTTGTCCTTTTTCATTAAGGCATAAAGCTAAAGCTTGGTTAAATTCATTAGCACATTGATCTATCAGAACTTGAGGAATACTATCACAAAAATTTTTGGCTAAATATTTTCCACCCTCGAAAACCGCTAAGCTTAGAAATGATATTAAATGTTTTTTGTCAGTTTGAAGGCGAATCAATATATGAAGCCTTGGAAATATTTATGGATCTACTTAGAAAATTTCCACACCATGCTTTAACATATTAGTTAATAATTCAAACTTTTTACAATTGATTAGTAGGATCACTTAGATATATTATAGATGTTGCTGCAGGTGGATCATAAATGTCAAAACTTTTTGATGAAGCATACTCTTTAATAGAAGAAATGACTACTAATAGTTTTCAATTGCCCTCTGAACGGGTAAATCCTAAGATAGTAGCTACTATTCATGACTCTGATGTAATGTCTATTTTAGCGTCTCAAATTGCTAATATATCGAAAAAGATTGATCAAATTAGAGTGAACTATTCTCAAATACCATCAGTATTAGAGGAAAATTTGCTAGGATGAATAATTGATACTCAATCATCTTATAAAACTTTAAATGTTATAAATAATAGAAATAACAATCCCTAGTCTAACTGTTACAACCCTAGATGAAAAAATCACCCTAATTTTAGTTGGAATAATTATAATAATTCAATGAACCCCTCATGAAATTCAAATAATCAAGAAAATCCTAATTATCGCCCTTATTACCCTCCTGGATTTAACTCTAACCCTAACTCACAAGTTAAGCAAAAGAAGCTAATGATAGAAGAAGTAATGTTAAATATGGGAAATCAAATACAAAATTAAGGGGCTGCTATTATAAATGTTAAAAATCAATTATGACATATTGCTGCTACACTTAGTAACATACCTTCAGGAAATCTTCAGAGTACTGTGGAAGTTAATCCAAATGATCAAAATAAGGAGCAAATTAAAACTACTCAATTATGAAGTGGAAAAGAAGTTGAAAAAAGAATCCAAAGAGAAACTGAAGCTGATGAGGAGAAGGAAGAGATTAAAAGTGACCATAATGAAAATGAACAAACACAAGTTCCCTTAGAAAATCCATTACCTCTGTTTCCTCCACGACTAAAGTAGAAGAATAAAGACAAACAATTTACAAAGTGTTTGGAAATCCTTAAAATGTTAACAATAAATATTCCTTTCATTGAGGCTCTATAACAAATGCCTAGTTATGTGAAATTTATGAAAAAATATACTAAATAAGAAAAGAAAGTTTGTAGATCATGAGACAGTTGCACTCAGTGAAGAGCGTAGCGCTATTATTCAGAAAAAATTTCCTGAAAAGTTAAAAGATTCTGGTAGTTTTACTATAACTTGTGCAATTGGTGAAAAGCTTTATGGAAAAGCCTTATGTGATTTAGGAGCGAATATCAATCTTATGTCTCTATTAATTTTTAAACATTTAGATTTAGGAGAGATTTCCCCTACTACTGTAACTCTTTAGTTAGTTGATCGATCAATAACTTATCTTAAATGAGTTATAGAAGATGCATTAGTAAAAGTGGATAAATTTATTTTTCCTATAAACTTAATAGTAATATAAATGGAGGAAGATAAAGAGATTCCTATTATTTTAGGGAGACCATTTTTGCAATAGGGAGAGCTGTGATAAATGTGCAAAAAGGAGAATTAATAATGAGAGTTAATGATCAGGTAGTAACATTTAATATTGCAAAAGCTATGAATTATTTTGCAATAGAAAAAGATAATGAATGTTTTAGGATAGAAGTTACTGATTATCTAAGTAATGAGCAATTTAAGAAAGAGTTTGAAGAAAAATTATGGCAAGAAGAATTTAGTGAGAATGAGAATGAAATAAAAGAAAAAAATTTAGATTTTATTCAAGTCAAATTTGAAACTTTAGAATTGTTGGAAAATGATAACAAAAATCTTATTCCTTCAAGTATTAAACCACCTGAATTTGAACTGAAGGTATTACCTTCCCATTTAAAATATGTGTTTTTAGGAGATTCATCAACATTGCCTGTTATTGTATTTTTTGAGTTAGCTAAAATTTAAGAACAAAAATTAATAGAAATGTTGAAAAGATATCAAAATGCTTTTGGATGGACTTTAGCAGATATTAAAGGAAATAGTCTTTTGATTTGTATGCACAGAATTCTATTAGATGATCAATACGAACCTAAAGCTGATCTTAAGAGGAGATTAAACCCAATAATGAAAGAAGTTGTTAAGAAAGAAATCTTAAAATTGTTGGATGTTGGAATTATATATCCTATTTTAGACAGTGCTTGGTTGAACCCAATTCACTGTGTTCCAAAGAAAGGAGGAGTGACTGTTGAAGTAAATGAGAAAAATGAATTAATTTCAATAAGATAATTTACTGGTTGGTGAATTTGTATAGTCTATAGAAAATTAATTATGGCCACCAGGAAAGATCACTTTCTTTTACCCTTTCTAGACCAAATGTTGGATAGATTAGCTGAAAACAAATATTACTGCTTTTTAGATGGATATACCAATTATCATCAAATTCCAATTGCTCCTATGGATCAAGAGAATACAACATTTACAAGCTCTTATGGAATAATTGCTTTTCATTGAATGTCTTTTGGACTATGTAATGCACCTGCGACATTTCAAAGATGTATGATGTTAATTTTAGCAATTTGATTAAACATGGAATGAAAATATTTATGGATTATTTCTCTGTATTCAGGACTTCATTTGAACTATGTTTAAATAATTTAGAAAAAAGTTCTGGAATTATGTGAAAAAATTAACCTAGTACTAAATTGGGAAAAATATCAATTTATGGTTGCAGGAGCAATTGTACTTGGGCATAAAATTTCTGAAAATGGCATGGAAGTAGATCCTGCAAAAATTCAAGCAATTAAAAAATTACCACCATCGACCACGGTTAAAGGGGTAAGAAGTTTTCTAGGACATGTTGGTTTTTATAGGCGTTACATAAAAAAAATTTCAAAAATAACAAAGTCATTATGCCAACTTTTAGAAAAGGATACAAAATTTGATTTTCATGAGGAATGCATAAAAACATTTGAATCATTGAAGAAAAATTAATCACTGCATCTATAATAGTCCCACCTGATTGGGATAAACCATTTAAAATAATGTGCGATGCTAGTGATTATGTTATTGGAGCTCTTAGAACAAAGGCACTCCAAAGTTTTTAAAGTAATATATTATGCTAGTAAAACTCTAAATGATGGTCAAATTAATTACACTACTATTGAAAAAGAGTTATTAGTTATTGCCTATGCCTTTGATAAATTTAGACCTTACTTGATTGGAACCAAATGTATAGTACATACATATCATTCTACTATCAAATACTTAACACAAAAGAAGGATGCTAAACTAAGATTAATTAGAAGGATACTTCTATTGCAAGAGTTCGATTTTATGGTAGTTGATAGAAAGGGAAATGATAATCAAATAGCTGATCATTTTTCTAAACTAGAAAAAGAATATTAACTAATTTTGTAAATGAAATTTTAGAAAATTTCCCTGATGAAAAATTATATAATATTAATGAAATAAATACACCGTGGTATGTCGATATAGTAAATTATATTGTAAGTGATATTCTACTACCAGATATTAAGAATCAATAATTAAAGAAATTTATATATGATTAAAAATTCTATTTTTGGGATGACCCATATTTATATAAACAATGTAAAGATCTAATTATTAGGTGTGTGCCTTATGAAAAAAACTCAACAAATAGTTGAAAGATGTCATGATTTTGAATTTAGAGGACATTTTGGAACAAATGAAACTGCATATAAAATTTTGCAAGCAAGGTTTTATTGGCTACTCTTTTTAGAGATGTTAATGAATATATTAAAACATGCGATAGATGTCAGTGACTAGTAAATATTTCTAGAAGAAATGAAATGTCTCAAAATTACACTTTGGAATTTGAAATTTTTGATGTGTGGGGATTAGATTTTATGAGACCATTTATGCTTTCATTTGAAAACTTATATATATTACTTGCTGTTGATTATATGCCCAAATAGATTGAAGCTGTTGCTGTATCTAAATGTAATGCTCGAAGTGTTTTTAAGTTTTTAAATTAAAATATTTTTACAAGATATAAAATGTTGAGATTAATTATTACTGATGGAGGATCTCATTTTAGGAATAAGAGAATCAAGAAATTGATTAAAAAATATGATATTATGCATATATTCTCTACTGATTATCATCCTCAGACAAGCGGTCTAGCAGAAATATCAAATCGTTAAATAAAAAAAATTTTAGAACAAGCTGTAAACTCTTATAAATTGGATTGGTCTGCTAGATTAGATACTGCAATGTGGGCATATAAAATTGCTTATAAGACTCTTATAGGATGTCTCCACATAGACTTATTTTTGGAAAAACATGTCACTTACCAGTAGAATTAGAGCATAAAACATTTTGGGCTATTTAGGAATTCAATTTTAATCTAAAAAGTGCTGGTGAGAAAAGATTATTGCAACTCGATGAACTTGAAGAAATTAGAAATGAAGCATATGATAATGCAAAAAATTATAAAGAGAAAATGAAAATATGGCATGATCGGAAGATTATTAAGAAGAAGTTTGAACTTGGACATAAAGTTTTATTATATAATACAAGATTAAGATTATTTCCAGAAAAATTAAAATTCAGATGGTTAGGACCATTTAAAGTGATTAAAGTTTATCATTATGGAACTGTTGTTATTAAAGTTCCTAAAACTGGAAATATATTTAAAGTTAATGTGCATCAATAGAAATATTATTATGAAAGACACATACCACATTTTAAAGAAGTTTTTATGTTAAGTCATCCAGACAATAATGGTACGTCGAGCTGACGATGATAAACGAAACGCTTTGTGGGAGACAACCCATATATATAAATCTATATATCTATATATTACTATTTTGTTTAATAAATGTATTTATATATTAGAAGATAATAATATTTTTGAGTCCAACACAATTTTATATATCATAAATTAAGAGAAATATTGGTATTAGAGAAAAAATTAGAATCAAATTGAACAGAAAAATAAAAGACGCGATTTTGGCCTCTAGCGCCGACAACGCCAGAATGGGCGACAACGGCTCTAGAAAGGGCACTGACGACACCCACTTAATGGCCATGGTGCCGACAGCGCCAACAACGTCTCGAGCAGTTTCGCGCATCCAGAGTGAATTTGACGGACGTTGATGAGATTTCACTCCTAAATAACCGCCGAGAGGTGTTGTTAAAGGCCTAAAAACTGCCTTGGACAACCACAAACTTCCTAATTTTGAATTTCATGGCTTACAATTCCAGAAATACTTCAAGGTATGAAATTCTTAATAGAAGAAAGTTTATCAGTTTTGATGCGCAGAGGTTATACAATAAAGTCATTACGAAAGAGAGACTTATCAAAGAGAGAGGCTTTGTCAATCATATATTGACTAATCCAAGTTCACAGATTGAGAAAATCATTGTGCAGAGGTGCTGGGAAGTTCTGTGCTACACTACAGCTGCAGTTGTTGTGCATGTAGTAAAGGAGTTCTATTCAAATTTACATAGAATTACCCAAGGAGCCGTCTTCGTTAGAGGTAAGGCTATACCATTTATTCCGACTTGAATTAATGATTTGTATATAATAAAATAAGTTCCAATCTCTCATTATACAAATTTTATCCCAAAGAGAGATATGATGCAAGATGTATATAATTTTCTAATGGATGAAAATCATAATTGGGAAATCAGAGATGAGGGATAAGTTAGTTTCTCTGTTTCATTGCTTAATCCAATATCAAAATAATGTCATTTCTTTATATCTGCAAAATTACTCCCTACCATAAGATTAGTAGAGTTACAAATGAAAGTGTCATTTTAAACTATTACATTCAAATGGAAAAACCCATTGATGTGGGATCGATTATTTTCAAATCTGTTATGGGTATTATTATGAATGAGCCAATATATGGACTGGGGCATCCTTTTACAATTTTTCGACTTTGCAGTCAATCTCAAGTTCCATATGGAAGTTGGGAGAAAGTTTTATTACCTTGGGATCCCATGATTCCAATTAATGAAAATTATTTTGGGAATGGGAATGAAGCATTATATATTATTTTGGATCATTCATTACATGCTTCAACATCATTGATGCCACAAACAGTTGGAAGTTCAATAACTTTGGAGAAGAAAATGAAGAAAATTAAAAGAGAACTTTAGAGTATTACAAATGCAATAGGAAATCTTAACTAGCTTTTTGATCACCTAGATTGGAGAATGAACGAGAAATTTGATCATACTAAAACAGTTGAATCACGATTGGTGCAGATGTTCAAGAAAAATGGATGGATCAATGAAAATTCGACTAATCAATTCTCGTGTCGACCGTTCTACAACTTGTACAACCATTACCAGTCTATGGGAGATATTAGAGGAGGAGATGGTACTGAAGATGAGGTAGAATAATTGAAGAAATTGGACTCTCTACTATTTTAAAATATTTATGTATTTAATGTGATTGTTTGGATTTGATTTACTTTACTTTGCTTTAGAAATCTATTGACTTTGATTGTGTGTATAGTTCTGTGTCAGCATTCTAGTGTTGTGGCTTGATTTTGACACTGAATTATAATTTAGTTTGTTTTATGTATGTGAGAGTGTGATTAAAAAAATGTATTTGTAAAAAATGTATTTTCATATATAAAAGTTAGTTTGGTGTTGTTTGTGAAAATGATTGTTTGTGAATTATTTTTAGATGAAAATTAGTGTTTAAAAAGACTAAATAGACTTTGGAGTAAATTGATAGAAAATTTAAATTTGTGAAAATAAAAAAATGAATTTTTTAGCCACCGGCGCCGTCGCTGACAGCACCCTCAACCCGAAAACCACTCAAACACCCTTAAAATTTACGATTTGCATAGTAAAACACCATTTTTACCCTTTGAGTCACCTTCAACCTCCGGATTTTCTCTTACGCTTGCTATTGCTCGAATTTGAGGCAATTTTAAGGCAAACGAAGTTCAGATTTCATCTTCTCTAAGTAAGAGCTATACTTTGAACTCAAAATTTTTTATTTTTACCAAGGATTTATCTCAAATTGCTGAGATCTGAAATTTTGAAAATTTTTTAGAAGATTTTGAAAAATCCTTTGGTGAAGAAGTCTTACTTAGTAGATTTAAGTTTAAAACGTTCCACATTGTAATATTTGAATTTTTTAGGAATTAATTTTTATTTTATCAAATTTTCTTAAATTTACCATAGCACCGAGAATGAGCAAGGAAAGAGAAAAGTAGAATTTGATGATTAAAAGTTTGTCAATTTCAAGGTTAACATTTGTTTCAATAGTCTACTTGCAACTAAAAAAGTAATTTTGGATCGAGGATTTAAAAATCCAGGAGGAGAAGTTGAAAGAATAATCAATACTCGGCAATGGGAAAATTTTTGTTACTTTACTGCCGAGGCTATTATTGGTATAGTGATGGAGTTTTGTGTCAATTTTAAGGAGACTTCTGAAGACTATGTTTTTGTTCGTGGGAAAATGGTAGAATTTACTCCAAGGAAAATTAATGAATTTTATCAGTTATAAGATATGTATGGATGCCAGTACAAATCATTTTCTACTACAAATGAGGCCTTAGATGAAGTTATTTATTTTCTTACTGATGGAAGAGGAGCTTGGAAAGTGAAGAATGGAGCTAAGGTAAACATTCCTCTTTCTATGTTAAATGTAGTATCTAAGGCCTGACACTACTTTATTTCTAGAAGATTGATACCAACAAATCATCATAGTGAGGTTACAAAGGATAGAGCCATCTTGAACTTATGTATCCAGAAGATGAGTAGGATAGATGTAGGATCTACTGTTTATTGAAACATTTGTTTTATTACTTTTGGAGAGACTTCTGGTGGTTTAGCACACCCTGCCCTGATCTGCACATTATGTGAACAGTCAGGAGTTGATTTTAGAGTGGATGAGGAGAGGATTGAACCTCTAAAACCTATTGGGCCTGCCAATATAAAGACTTATGAATCTCATGTTGGATGGAGATCTAGAAGTAGGACCAGGGATATTCCTTTTACTTAAAGTACTACTTCTAGTACCCCTACTAACCAAGAACTTATGGAGCAAATAATGATCCAACAGGGAGATATCTTGAGAATGGAAAGTAGAATGAAAAATATGGAGGCCAAGAATACACACAATGATGATTTGATACGACAAAAGTTTGAATATGATGCTGCATATGATGATGTAATTGTAAGATACATGAGGGGTGATCACTCAGTTCAATTTCCTACTCACCCTATTTTTACCCCATATCAGCAGCAAAATTTGGATGTGGAAGAAGAAGATGATGATGATTGGTGATGCTTTAGTTAGATTTTTGTTTAGTTTCTGTTTGGTTGTACTTCATTGTTGAGACTATTTATTTTTAGAGTGTGATAATTTGTTTTGTTTTAGATGTTATGTTGAATTGTGAACAGTAGGATTGTAAAATTATTTTTGCATTGCAAATCATTTTAGTACTGTTGTTAGTTTTTAGTACTTTGTTAAATATATTTGTAGTAACTCTTTCTCAGCAAATTTTTTTATATGTATTATGTGTTATTTAATGTTTTAAGCCTTGTAGCTTTTTACATTAGCACCTGCAATATTTCAGAGTTAAATTTCAATATTAGAACCTTCAACAGGTAAATCTTTCCTTTATGTATTAAATGTTTTCTTTCACCCTTTTATTTTTTCAGTTCTTCATGCTAAATCTTTTAAAAAATTAAGTTTTGGGGGAAATAAAATTCTTTTTTAAGGAAATGAAACTTAATTTTATTTATCCTTAATTAGCTATATTTGCAAAATTTAAATTAACATGACATTTGATATTATACGGTAACTTTAGATAAGATATTTGTGTTTCTAAATATATAGTAAACTTAAGTAAAAAAATTCAATAATAAAAGTTAATTTTAGAAATTAAGATATTTGGTAAGATAGAATAAGACAATGTTTTTCTATTGTAAGTAAAGGAATTTGTATTTTTGAAGTATTAAAAATCTTAGGGATTCATGTAAGAAGAAAAAAATAAAATTTTATGAAAAATCTTTAAAGCTAATATAAATTTATAAGTGAAGGAATGTGAAAAGTTTTTAACTTTGAGAAGAAGATAATGAAGTTCAAAATTATTAAAGGCCATCTAGATATAATAATCCTCACATAAAAAAAGAAGAGAAAAGAAAAGAAAAGATAAAGGATTGAAAATGATCCTGAAAAAGAAAAGAAAAGAAAAAGAAAAGAAAAAAAAAGATGTGAGGAGAAGCTTGAGGAGATGCCTAATTAAACATTGTCTTCACTTGAAACAACTTAAAGAAGGAGACTTGGCTATATTTTCTAAACTTATATTTCAGTATTAGCATATTTACAAGTAAAGTTTCATGAAGTTCTTTTTCATATGGATATTTTAAATTGCTTTAATATGAATAATTTGCAAATTTCCTTGAAAAAAATAGAGAATAAAAAATCTTAGACTTGAATGCTAGATATTCTTATACCTTTAGTGTTAACTGGAGTTATTTTACATTTTTCTTAAGTTATGTTATTGTATTTAGTAGACTAAAATATGAAAATATAGAAGTTAAGTTCTTTGTCATGAGTCATATTTTTTATGTAGTAAAGGAGTTACTTAAGGATAAGTAACATTTAAGTTTGAGGAATTTTGATACACAAAAAATATATACATTTTTAGACCCATATTTTGTACTCATTTTTGGTGATATTGCACTTTAATGGAAGGTATCTTTCATGTTTTGTTGCAGGATGTTGATTTTTAGAACTTGGAGCAAAAATGAAGCAAAAAAGGTTGAAATTTGGAGTCAAAATGGAGATTTTGAAAATTGTTCAGCACTGACGATGTTGTTTGATAGAGAGCATGGATTTTATTTACAGACTAGCGTCAGTGCAAACCCTTTTTTTAGAAGATTCGATGAATTTAGATGATTTTTGAAAATTTTTTGGATGCACCTATTGGAGAACCGATCCTAGGCTCTATTTAGGGCCAAAATTAATCAGAAAAGAGGGCCTCCTTCTTCTTCATTCGACTCTATTCGCCATCCATTGCCATTTTTTCTCACTTCTTGCCACTTTACATCATTCCACACCATTAGTTATTTATTTTCTTTATAGTTTTGAGTTTTTGTGGTGAGTTTAAGTGTGAATTCTTCTCTAAAAGTGTTGGAGAGGGAGAGAAATATTTCTTCTTCTTACATTTCCTAAGAGAGGCTACAAGGGATTTGCTTTGAGAAAGAGTTTCAGACAAGTGTTGTTTGTTCATTATTGTTGTATGAACATTATTTTATATATGAAATTTGTGTTTTGCTGTATCTTTCTCATGAAGTCTGAGTAGTTTCCTTTATATTTCTCCCTACTCTGAGATAAGGTGAAATTAAGAGATAATTTGGATGTGCCAATGTTAAAATATAAAATAAATTGTGATGGTTTTTCAACTCCAGTCTTAATTTACTTTTTGATCCGGCCAATTGAATTGTTAAAATATGTTGTGAAACATATGATTCGAGAAATAGAGTATGAGTTCTACAACAGAGTAATAATCACATTTAAGTCCATGAAGGAGTATTTTGTTCATGGAATTAAGTATAAATAAATAGGGAAATATACTTTGTTGGGTGTAGAATTGGAAATTTTTAGGGTGACAGACTAAAAAAAAATCCCCAATTTGATCTTAGTATTTAAAAACTAAAACGAGAGTTAGGCTTTAGGGGAAGGGAAGTGGGAGCTCTGGAGTGGGAGCCAGTATACTCCTAGCCTAGCCACGGATTTATGGACTAAACCTAAGATTAGCCAATGATTTTCTATAACTTTAAATCAGGGTAGAGAATTAAAATTTCTATTATTTGGCACAATACAAATTCAAACCATTTATCTCATCTCATTTTACCAAAAACTCATTGTAGTATGAAAGATGCTTTCTCATTAGAAAACTTTATCACATAAACATAGTTTAGTAGTTAATATTTTAAACTCTGCATTGAAATTCTGCTAGTAGTTAATATTTTAGTTTTGATATTATCTTAAAAATTCAAAATTATTGACAGTAATTTCATTTTATTTCTATGAATTTCTTAGTTAATTTACCCTTTCAAATTTAAACCTTCCTTGTGGGATCGATATTTGGGACTTAACTAGAAAGTCTTATATTACTTGATAACGATATGTATACTTGCATAAAATAACAACCTTAAGTGCTTAATGTTATTATTCATAAAATTATTTGTTTTACACAACTATATTGAACTCGGAATCACTACTCACAATAACACAAAAAACATTTCAAAACATGACAACATTATCCAACACAACAAAACACATATAACAACAACAATCTAAAAACCTACAACAAACAATAACTTATCAAAGAGCAGCAGTCCAAACTACTTCAACAAACAATTTATAGGGAGTAGATGCTCGCAAAGTTGGAGCACGAGATAGGAGCACGAGATGTAGAAGCACTTGAACCTCTTGAAAATCCTCATCTTCAGCCAAATATAGAATTCTCTGAATAAGATTTCAGGTTAGTGGTTGTAGAATCTCCTCCAAACTATCAAATCTCACACCAGCCTGCTCACATAAAGAAAAGATTAAGGATGTGAATCCCAATCCAGCAGTAGTGGAACTCTGGCAGAACTAGTGATAACCTGATAGATTAAGAATCCAATATAAATTGGCTTTGATTGATGAATACAACAGTTTAGATTGGATCTCTCTCTTGTAACTTCACTCAGATGATTTGTAGGGAGCAGACGAGCTGAAATAAAATAGTTTCATGCTTTTTCTGTGGCATCAAGATTTGACGCATGAAAATTCACTCTCCTATCATTCGTATTTTCCACAATCCTCTTCCCATAATCAATGAAGAAATAATCCCATCTAACTTTCCCTTAGTAGGATTATAATTTAAATAAAAAACATATTTAACTCGGTGGTAGCTAGTAAAATGAATTGATTACCTCAGGGGAAAAAGCTACTGATTTCTTCTCACCATAAACCGATCTTCCTCTACCTCAGGGAGATTAACATAAAACTCTCAAACTACAAAAATGACCGTTACAACAAAA
The DNA here is from genome assembly GCA_003013225.1 of Phalaenopsis aphrodite. Classification (NCBI taxonomy): domain Eukaryota; kingdom Viridiplantae; phylum Streptophyta; class Magnoliopsida; order Asparagales; family Orchidaceae; genus Phalaenopsis; species Phalaenopsis aphrodite. Next base: position 331,533 of record NEWO01000524.1, on the reverse strand, counting down.
AAAATAACAGAAACACTCCCACTGTCTGCAAACTATCTAATCTTCCACAGCTCCACCCGGATTTTTAAAACACCGCTCAGGAATCAACTTTTTCTACTGCATCGCTTCTGCATATCGATCCTGAGCTTTTGAACTAAAATATTTACTTGAATCGAAAGTAGACTTCCCCTTGCTCGTCTTTATCGTTGGTGCCATTTTCTAAAAATCACATAAAATTCACAATAAATGCTAAACTCATGTCTAAATCACTAAACTTAACTTCTAAAAGCTTAAACTATCATTTACATGTATTTTCCATAGATTTTTCATAAGTTTTCACCATGAATAGTAATTTTTGTATAATTCAACATTGTACTCCAAATATACGGTGAAAATAAAAGATTTCTACATAGAAGTGAGGCTCTCACCTTGAGAATATGAAATCTATCAAATTTGGCTCAATTCCACCAAGAAATCTTCAACTTTGGAGATGCCCTAGATCTAAAATCATGAACTCAAAAAAGAAGGAAGACGACATTAGGGGGAAATGGTGATTTTCGACTCAATTTTTCATCTTTAACCGTTTGCAAACCGATTTTCGTGAACCGATGCTTAAGCACGACTGTTTCAGCACTTAGGCACCTACCTCTTGGGTAACTAATGCTTAAGCATGAGGTTTTTGCGCCAGTGCACAAATTTGGATATTTTCAATCTTTAAGTTAAATGCACATCTTACCTAAGTCATCCACCCTTAAATGGTCCTCTTAATAACTATTTTCTTCCCCTTCTATTCTCCTTTTTCTCAAAATTCACAAATTTTAACAATTTTAATTCAATATTATATAACACATAATTTTTCACACAAACAAACACTTTCATTAATTTTTCTAAACAAATACAATCACAATTTTCTTAATAAATACAAACACTTTCACAAACAAACACATATTTTCTTCAATCTGAAGATTCTTGGATGAGAACTCCTAAACACATCAATTCAAATAAAAAACAAACTTAACATCAAAACACATAAAACAAACAAACTAGACTCTCGAACTTAATTCCATTCTCCTTTCGGTGGAACATATCCTGACCTTTCACTTGTTTCTCCTGGGGCATTCAAAATATAGATTTGGTAGAACGGACGGCGGTGAAGAACACTCATTGAGTGTACTTCAATCCACATATTTTTCAAATACATCGTCATGTACACTTCTTCTATATGATCTGTATGGCTAAATTGCATTTTGAGTTGTCATCTGATATGCTCCAAATGTGCGTTAGTCTCATTCACTTTTGCTTCGATTGAAGCCATGTCGACCTCAATCGTTACAATCTTCTCTGTTATTCCTTCTATACTAACAACTATGAATCTGTTGTACAACTCTTGGGCACTTTGACTCACGGACCTCTTCTTAATGGCTTCTTCTTTCTTTTTCATTTTAATCTCCAAAGAAGACTTTTTTCTAAGTTCCCTTTCTCTTTTTCTCTTCACTTAGACTTTAGGATGAAAATTTAAAGTGGGGTAAAAATTTACTTCATTCTCATGCTATTTATAGGTCTTGGATGAAGCTTAGACCCACTACTCACGTTCACAAACCACCAAACCACGTTTAAAGTCACTAAATCACGTTTAATCCTTCTAGAATATTAACTCTACATGCTTGGTCAAAGGCTCAAAATCTGGTCCTTAGATCATTTGATTAGTATCTTAGGAGGCTAACTAACGCAAGAGAATATCAAACTTGGTTAATTTCAATGTTTTGGGTTAATTTGGATCTTAGGCTCAAAATTAGGGTTTGAGGCAAAAATAAAACTTGGGCTTGGTTTGGGCATGGCTTAAAAATTGTTTTAAGAGTCCAATTGATCTAAAGGGATGCCATGAAGAATTTAGGAAGTGAAACTTAGGAAATTGAATTGATTGTAAGGCTTGATTAATTGGAATTTTGATTTAGGGTCAATTATGGGGAATTTGGTTTGAGCTTGGATTTGGACTAGACTAGGATTTGGATCTAGACAAATTGAGGGTTCAAATTAATCTAGGGGAATGTTATGAAGAGTTTAACATCCAAAATTGGGGAGATTAGATAGGTTATGGGGTTTAATTTGATGGAATTTAGGGATATGGTCAAATTGGGTATTTTTAATTGGGCTTGGAATTTAAGTTTGAAATTGGGTTCAATTGTGCTTGAATTTAGTTTCAATTAGGTTTAAACATGATGAAATTTGATTTGAATTTTAAATTGGGGAAGTTTGAAATCAATTTGGTGGGAATTGGGGGTGATTTGGAGACTTTAGGCATTTAAATTGGGAGTTTGATCGAAAGTGGCCAATTTGGTCAAATTAGGTTCAATGGGCAGTTGGGATTAGTTTTAGGAGTGTTCTAAATGATTTGGGAGGTTTTAGGAATTTTTGGGCCATGAGGGGCATTTTCGTAATTTTGGTGAAGGGGGTATTTTGGAAATAATGGAAATTTTGAGGTGTTTTGGGCAATTTGGGTGAATTGAAATGGTTTGGGATAATTTTTGAGTGAAATTGGATAATTTGGGTAATTTTTTAAAATTTAGGGCTCTAGGGGCAATTTGGCAATTTTGGGGGCGAAAGGCCAAAATTATGAATTTGAGTAGAGTTGGGGTTAATGGAAAATGCTGATCATAAAATTACTCTTTTTTGAGCCATGAGACCAAGGGAAACCCCATTTTGGATCCTCCATGTGTTGGTCTTAGCCAAACCTTAGCCTAAGGCTAAGGATTTGGGGGACCATCCACATGAGTTTCCAAAAGAGTAGGGAACTAGGCTAAGCATGTTTGGTTAAGGGTTTAGGGTGTGAGTGAAGGTGAGGGATTTCAAGTGTGTGTGTGCAAGACTGACCAAGACCACACCACCCAGGGCTAAACCTAAGGCCAAATTGTCCTTTGGGGACTCTTCTTGACATGCTAGCTCCACCTACTAAGTTCTAGAGGTTAGAACCAACATGTGAAACTTCAAGAGAGCAAAGAGGCATTTGGAACATCTAATGGTGAGGGTTCTCTTACTAGCCCTCTAGGAATAGTCAACATGAAAATCCTATGGCTAGATCCTAGGCTTCTAAGGAAGAAAGACTAGACCTCAACAAAAGTGAGGTCAACAAGAAATGAACTTGATTATATTTCTAAATTAAGGAATAAACTATTAGCATCCTTACTAATAAAGTCCTCATGAATTTTTTTAACTATAATACTTCTAAGCATTCAAAATATGACAAATTTGTAGTTATCCTTGAAATAAATAGAAAATAAGAACACTTAAACTTGACTATTAAGTATTCTTACATTTTAGTTTTAACCTGAGTTATTCAATTTTTTATAAAAATTTCCACTATCACATTTATAGAACAAAAACTATAGAAATATCTAAGTTAAACTCATTTCCACAGGTTATAGTTTTTACATAGTACAAAGGAGTTACTTGAGGGCAACTAACGTTTAAGTTTTGGGGAATGATCCACATTAAAATTACCTATTTTTAATGCATATTTTTTGATCGTTTTAAGCATATTTTTAGTGATATTGCACTTTTAAAAAAGATATTTTTTATGTTTTTTGGTTTCAGGTACATGGAATGGACATTTAAGGAAAATGAGGGAAAAATGAGCAAAAATGGTGCATTTATATGGAGCCATAGAGCCGCCCTTTGGCGCTATAACGCTACAGACGAGCGTAATGGGCGCTATAGCGACCAAACCAATACTATAGAGCCCAGACTGGTGCTATAGCGCCAATAAATACCTTTCTAGAAGATTCAATGAGTTTGGCCAAATTTTGAAGGGGTGTTTGAAGAACACTTTGGTTATTTTTAGAGATATATTAATAGGGACAAAAATGAGATGAAAGAGAGGAATTTTTTGCAGTAGTTGAAGGATTTAGGAAGTTCTACTATTTTGTTTAAGTGTGAGTTTAAGTGTGTTTTGTGTTTGTAAGAGTAAGAGTTTGGAGAAATGATTAAGGAGACTCTAGAATTTGTGTTGGGGAGAAGACATAAGGTACTTTGTATTTGAGTTTAAATTTTTTTGTTTCTAAGACTTGAATTTCAATAAAATTTATGTGTTTTTGTTTATTTTCAATGAATTCTGAGTGGTTCCCTTTCTTTCTGCTTGCATTTGGGATTTAATCTTATGAGATGAGAATGATTTAAAGATTTATCTTTTTACTTAGAAAATTGTGATGCCATTCTCGCTGATTCTTCATTGACTTTACAAATTAGCCACTTGTAAGGTTAAAATCCATTGAGAAACATAAAAACCCGGGAGGGCTATGATTTCACCCAACTAGTGAGTGTCACACTTCATTTTGGGCAGAGCCGCTGCGATCACCTAAGGGGAGTGCAAATAGATAAAGCGATAAGTTTTGATGGACGTAGAATTTATGTTTCTAGGGTGACAAACTAGATCATTTTTATCAATTTGGTTTAGAGTCTGGATCGTAAGGTTCCCTAGTAGGTCTTATAGAGAGAGAACATTGGGTAATCTGGAGGTGAGAGACCATAATCTACTCAGCATTACTATACATACTGGTGAAAAACTCTAAATTAGCCCATGTTCTTTGCTAGCACTAGGAGGGGAGTAAAGAATGGGAATGCTCATATTTGTCAGAATACATCATCTTATTTTTAGTCATTCAAATCCTACACAGATTAATATCTCTTTGCAAGGGAAAGATCTTTTCATAATATTCAAACTCATTAAATTTACTATGTTTAACTGTTAATCTTAATTGTTTCTTTCTGCTTTAATTTAATCTTAACCTTTGCAATCATATTTTTCAACTTTTATTTTATCTACAATTTAGATAGAATTTTGCAAGCTAATTTAAACAATTTAATTTTCCTCGTGGGATCAACACTGGAGTTTTTAAATAAAATACTATATCACTTGTAACGATACATATACTTGCATAGTACCTCTAGTGTGAAGCTATCTATATCGTTTCATTTTTTTCACACTAGTCACTAAATATAAATTGGGACTAGTTTTTGGCAATGTTCTGGAGATTAAAAATACAAGTAATTGCGGGTTGGGTGAATAACATTAAAGCATGTTTGAACTATATTGAATATCACTCAAATATGTATCAAACAAAGTTTAAGCAAGCATCAAATAAGATTTGATCATACTATGAAGATTGTTTCAATACGATCCAAGTAATAATTTTAATACAACAAACATTATAGTTTGGTTGGGTACTCACCTAAATCATGATGATCAAAATTAGTTTAAAGAAAGTTCAAATAATAATTAAGGCATAATCAAATATTTATTTGGTTCATGTTAAAATCAGTTTTAAATCTTATTATGACAAGGTATAAACATAGACCAATCAACATTGCTAAAAAATAGTATAATTTTGTTTCAAATATAGGTTGAGCACAAATAACTTGGGTTCAATCCAGATTTAAGTGAGAATGGAACATGGATCAAACTTCAAAAAAGTTTAAGCATTATTCAAATAAGTTTAGAATCATGATTGTACGAAGTTTATATCATTCAAATATTGATCAAATAGCTTTTGAATGATGATGAAATCTTGATTAAATTATGATCAATATTTGGTCAAAGCATCTTCAAAAAATAATAAAATAATATTAGAAAAGGTAATTATTTTTAACAATGATAATGACCTTCAAAGGATGATTGAAAATCTGTTTAAGCATATTTAAGTTATCATCAAATAGAAACTGAATAATGATCAAATCATTTTCAAAGTATGATCAAATAATTTTCAAACTGTAATTCAATATCCTTGTACACTGATCAAATCATCTCTGAATAATGGTCAAACCATCAAAGCATTTTTGAACAATGATTTGGTATTTTCGACCATGATCAATCTAAGTTTTGTCAATATTCAATCAATATTACTGCCTTGTTTAAAGATTGTTCAAAAAAGGATTGAATAATGGTTAAATTAACTAACTTATCTTCGATCATGATCCATCAATATTCAAACATGTTTCAATCATTTTTCAAAGATGGTTAAAAAATGAATAACTTATCATTAAACCAACATTTTTCAACTTTTAGTAAGCAATTTGTTGTCAATTGGCATTCTAGGATTAAGACATCTTTTATGATTTAAAATGCGAAAATTATATTCAATCCTAAACAAATCAAATGAATATCAACACAAACAAAAGAGATACATGAGGAAAGAATTGAGAATCTCCCACGAAAAAAAGGTCCCATTATTATTCCATAACAGTTTTGGTTGGTTATTAAATAGTGTGGATATAAAGGTCCTAACTAAACTTTCACACATATTTCTCTAATAAAACGAATATAAATTTTTTAAGCCAATTTTGTTTATTATACAACATAAATAGTCAATTTTCCCAATGAAAAGGAATAAAATACTACATAAAGCTTTAAATATCCAAGCATTGTAATCATATAAAAGGCATAGTTGGCTTAGTTTGAAATAAAAGAGACGTGCACAAATCTTATGATAAAAGTGAGATTTGGATTTGTAATTTACCTTAAAAATAAAAGATACGTCGGAACGAAGATAAGTTTAACTTTAGCCGTGCAATGTTATATTCATCATATTAAAGATCAAGTGGGAAAAGGCGAAGCGTGATTCATGCGACAATTCATTTATGATTTTGTTTTCTACTTTTCATTATGGAACGTGATCGGCCTGGCAGCCAGGAGTCATTAATATCTCTGAAGCTGGATTCTTGTCAATGGACACGGATTAAGCTATGTCCGCCCAATAATCATTTATCATCGAGTATCTCACAATTAATTCGTTTAGAATTTTGTTGGGTGTCACTGATTTATGTTTAAAAAATTTCGAGAGCTTTCGTGCCATTGTGAAATGGGAATTTGAACCGTTCATGATGGGAAAATATTAGGTCAGGATTTTGAATCATTCGGAGTTTAATAAGGAGGCGTCACGTGTAAAGCGGACTCATCACATTATACTGTGATTGGTCCACTTTAACATGAGAAAATATTAGGTCAGGACTCCGGATCATCCGGAGTCTAATAAGGAGACGCCATGTGTAAAGTGGACCCATCACAATATATTGATGAAGAGGGGACTCCTCTTAATGTGACATAAAATTTTCTCTCATGACATAATTTTAGTACTATGTTTAATGTGACAATTAAAAAGTATAATTTCTTAGCTGATTACGATCCACTTCGTTGGTCGTAAGAAAAATAGTAATTTTTGAAGTATTTATTATAGGGGTAGTTTGATTGTACGTAAATTGAGTTTATTGCATAAAAAAAAACAGGGTTTAAAAAATTTGATTTTTTTTCTTGAGAAAAATGAAGTGAAATGTAAAATATTAGTGAATTATGAATGCAGCTTTACTTCTTTTTTATTGTAATCCAAAAACATCAAATTGGTTTAGTTTTAAATATAAGTTTGTTGGATCCCAAATTGACTTGTGGATCACGTCTAAGGATTAGAGTGTTGGTCAAATGAAGGAAAGAGAAATTAGACAAAAGTAATACTTAGTTTTTTTTATAAAATTTTTGAGATCCCCTCCCAGTGAAAAAGTTCCTTCTATTTATAACTATTCGATAAGATATTAAAAATTACTTGATTGTCCCTCCATTTAAAGAGAACGTTACCATAATTTATAATCATGTACACTCTTAAATATTTATAGATGATTCATACATATCATGGCCTTGTAACTGTCGTTGGTGTTGTTCTACATCTATAACTTCTCCTGACGTTGTTTTGTAATTGTTAACTGACAAGAAGGGACATTTAATATTCAGTTAGTCAGCCCAAAATCACTTGTCCATATTAGAAATCTTCGTTTGATAAAATGACTTTTAGTTGAATGTTGATATTTTGTAATGACAGACACCAGTTGAAAGAGTGTTGCATGGTTGTGTGTTGTTCGTTAGGTTTGTCAGTATTTAGTTTGGTCGACTTCATGAGTTGACTGACTTCATGTCGAATGTCCAAACACCAATCTTTTACGTTATCCACGCATCTTCTCGAGATATTAGCAGGCATATTTGTTAACCTCACTGTTTGTTGAGGTATAGTCTTTCCTCCTTAGAAGCCTAGGATCTAGCCATAGAACTTTCCCGTTGATGATCCTAGAGAACTAGTAATGGAACCTTACCCCTAAAAATTCTAAACACCCCTTTGCTCTTCTTGGAGTTCCACAATATTGGCCTCACTTTTTGTTGAGGTCTGGTTTCTTCTTTAGAAGCCTAGGATCTAGCCACAGGACTTTCCTGTTGAGTATTCCTAGAAGACAAGTAAAGAAACCATAAACATTAGAAATTCTAAAACTCTTCTTTGCCCATCTTGAAGTTCCACATGTTGGTTCTAAAATCTAGCACTTAGTAGGTAGAGCCAATATGAGGGAGCTCAAGGAAAGTCCTTATAAGAAGTCTGGCCTTAGGGTTAGCCCTGGGTGGTGTGGTCTTGATCTTGCACACATACACTTTCACTTTTGGCCTAAACTCTTAACCAGAGGTGCTTAGCTTGATCCCTTACTCTTTTGGAAACTCATGTGGATAGTCCCCTAAACCATTAGCCCTGGTCTAGGGTTTGGCTAAGACCAGCACATGGCGGATCCATAATGGGAATTCCCTTGGTCTCATGGCTCAAAAAAAGGGTAATTTTATGACTAACATCCTCAAGTGATCTCAACCTACCTAAATACCCAATTTTGCCTTTTGCCCAAACTTTCTCATAACTACCAAATTGCCCCTAAAACCCTAAATTTTCCAAAATTACCCAAAGTACCCAATTTTATCCAAAAATTATCTCAAACTCTTTTAAGACACCGAAATTGCCCAAAAAACCCCAAAATTTCCAAAATTCCCTTGACTTTGCAAAAATTACCAAAATGCCCTTGGTGGTCAAAATTTTCCCAAAACCTCCAAAAATCTTTTCAAACACTTTCAAAACTAATATTGACCACTCATGAAGCCTGATCCAAATTCTTTGTATATGTAACAATTTATGAAGTTGACACAACTACTTGAAGATTTTAATCCCCGCAATAGCGCCAAAAACTTGATCCCTGAATACTTACTGCTTATGCACAGTATATCAATAGTTCTGATGGTATTTTTTTTACTTATGTTTTCTTATTTTGCAGCAAAATCAAAAACTTGATCCTGAAGAAAAATAAGAATTTAACTTTTTAATTTATATATATATATATATTTATATTGGGATACTATGCAAGTATATGTATCATTATCAAGTAATATAGAACTTTTTGATTAAAACCTGAATATCGAACCCATAGAGAAGATTATGCAATATGCACTTTTTAGAAATTTTTTCTATTTTTAAAAAGATGATTACTTAAACTAAAAATGTTTTTTGCAGGAATTTAAAATTTAAATATTTTTGGTATTTTTGATATTTTAATGAAACAGTAAATAGATAACTAAAATTTTTGTAAAAGAAAAGTATTTAATATGATAATATCTTTCTTCTTATCATGAATCAGTAATAAGCATAGGAATTCTATTGTGGAAGTATGCAAATTATGTTGTGCCAAATAGGAGCAATAATATTCTTTACTCTTACTAGAGATGCTATAAAGAACATTGACTGATTTAAAGTTTGAATAGTTCTAAAGACCGATTAGGCAGGGAAGATAATAGCTCTTACTCTAGAGTTCCATCGATTCCCTCCACCTGGGAACTAACATTCTCGTATCAGAACCTAAAACAATAAACCAAGTTGGGGGTTTTAACCTGTCACTTTAAAGACCTTTAAGTGTGCACCCATCAATGAATATTTCCTTATTTATTTGCACTCAATCATATGAACTACATTCTCATTCATACAACCTCATGTGATTCTTTCCAATTGTTGACTGAGATAATAACAACTCGGTTCTTACATGTTCTCACAACAAATTTTAACATCTGGATTGGCCAAATCAAGAAGTAAATGAAGTGCATGGATTTAAATCATCACAACTTCTTCCAACATTAAAGATCAATACTCTCCACAACTTCCATCCAAAACTTAGTTACTTATCATTTTAAGTAGAAAGATAAAGAAAACTACTCAGAATCCATGGAGAAAACAAAACCACACTTTAGTTTAAAAGAAGAAATCATTGTCAAACCAACAATAAGTATCGACTAAAACCAAAAGTAGTCTAAAACAAAAAGATAAAAATTTATCTCAATTCCTCCACCAAACTCTTGAAGTTCCTTTGAATCTCTTCTCTTTTACAATCACTCAAAACAAAATAACAAAAAGAATAAAGTAAAATAAAATGTTGTTCCTAAAAATATCTCTGAACTAACTCCCCAGAAAAGAACTTTAAAAACCTGCCAATATTTTCAGGACTCTTTTCTAAGTCATCTCTTCTTTATTTTATAGTTTTCCAAGATGTGCCTTGGGATCTCTTCAAAATGTGTCTTGATTCAATGTATTTGCCCAAGAGATGCATCCTTTCATGATAATTTTTGTCCATGGTGGTTACAACCACCTATTAAGCCAATGGGTGCCTCAAAAACCTCTTTGAAATTCGTGAAAACTGATTTTACTCGTCTAGTAACTGCCACGGGTGCTTAAGCGTGGGGTCTCAGCGCTTAGGCGCGGCCTTCTCTGTTTAACCGGCGCGTAGGCACCAAAACTCTTTTGCACAAATTTTCACCTTTTTGCTCCAAATTTGATCCTTTTTCACTCCTTCAAGTATTTTTTCCATTTTTACTTGTTTCTGTAAGAAAAACACAAAAATACCTTTCATTAAAGCATAATATCTCAAAAATAAGTGTAAAAATTTGTCTAAAAATACTATATATTTTAGGTGTATCAAAGCCCAATTTGACATTTGACCAATTTTGACCAAAATCCCAATTTTGCTCTTTAAGGCCCAATTACCCCAAATCACCCTCAATTTCTACCAATTTAACTTCAATCTTCCTCAATTTCAATTCCAAATCAAAATTCATCGTGCCCAATTCTAATCAAAACCAATTTTAAGCCCAATTGAACTCAATTTCAAACCAAATTCAAGCTCACTCAAAATCACCAATTTTTGACCATTTACTCAAATTCCCCCAAATTGAACCTCATAATCAAATCAATTTCCCCAATGTTTAGTTCCAAACTCCTCATAACATTCCCCTTGATCAATGTGAGTCCTCAATTGGCCTTAATCTAATCTCAAACCTCACCCAAATCCCACGTAAGGCAAAATCCTTAAATTTTCTTTAATACCCAAATGTCACCAAATTGAACTTCATAACTCCACAATATCCACCCAATTGATATCTAAAACTCTTCATCACAATCCCTTGAACAAACATGATCCATAAATTGAACCAAATAAAAATCCTAGCCCAATCCAAACCCAAATCTAGCCCAAATACCCCAAAATTGACCATGAGCCAAATTCCATTAAATTGAACTCGCAAATCAAATCAAAATCACCCAATTTCTTTTCCGAACTTTTCATGATAGCCATCCACATCAATTTGATCAATCACTTGACCCAAAGCTTGACCCAAAACCCAACCTAGACCCAATTCCAAACAAAAAGCCCATATTCTCTTTGAAGTTAACTAAACCATTGTCACCACAACCAACATTGGAGCCCTAGGGACCAAGCTAGATCCACCTAGTCCAAGCTACTTGATCCATGGACCAAGGGTCCCTAAATTTAATGGATTTACTCCAAAAAATGACTAAACCCAAAATATCTTTACCACCAAACTTCAAACCTCAGTGCAAATCACCATTAAGCTTCCTCTGGCTCCCATGACCACCATAACCACCTCTACTATCCTTGTCGGCCAGCTTAGTCACTGGAAAACATCGAAACCAAGAGCCACCCCAAGCCTTAAACCCAAAATTAGAACTCCCTAAGTTGGCTCACCCTAATTGGTCACTTGCACCTTTCTTTCCTCCACATAAGCAATTAATTTCTCCCACTAGCCATCCCTGGTGGCCACACTTTCCCCTCTTTTTAAACACCCACGACCAAACATGGTATGTGCATAAGACCTTGGGCAGACTCTGCCAAATTTTTTCCAAAGCTTCTCCAAGACCTCCTGAGCTCATCTCAGCTATTGCCCCCACTGATTGTTCAATTTCAAGTCCAAAAATTAGGACCTATCACTCCACGGAACTCTTCAAAACTTCAAATTAAACCATCCTTAAGCTTCATCAGACTAAACGAGGAACTTTTCCATCAAAACCCCCCTATTCTAAGCCCTCTAACCCACCTCTAGAACAAGGCCACAACACTTCTTGACTGAACTCATACCTAAAATATTCACTTGAGGAAAGCAATACTTCAGGCATCTTCGTTGGAATCCACTGAAGCTTCTTCAAGCATCTGATTGATGCCTCCCCTATCAAACAATGATATAACTCATTTTCCTCCAAATCGAGCTCGATTTGGGCCTTTGTGAAGAAAAGTTTAATTTCATAAGCATGTGACTGTACAGATAGGTTTGTCTGGGCTAGATGAAGGTGTAAGAACAAACCCCATGCAATTTTGTCGAGTGTAGTGAGAGATCTTAAGCCTAGAAGGTGAATGGTTCTCAGGCTAGATCAGTTGGGGAAGATAACGGAGAGCCATTCAATTGCACGTGTATCAGATGGAGGGTTAGGATCACACCGAACGAGAGAATGGTTTATAAAGTGCTTGCTAACTGAGAAGCTATGTGGATGGCAATGTCAAAAAGCGGAGCGCCGCGTGGTCTTTCGGAGAGCCGTAGGATGACGCAGATGCCGTGTGTTTAAGTTGGAAAATAGGATTTATTTTGATTTACTTAATTCAATTAACTTAGAAAGTCCATAACTTAGTGTTGAAAAATCATAAAAATAAAAAAAAAATCTTCTTGCTTAGTGAATAGAGGAAAATAATGTGGAATAAAAATTAAAATTATTTAACATGTCTCTGATTTTTAAATAATTAAATACCCTCTGAAATATTTTAATTCTAACTAAGTAAAAAAAATAATCACCATGACATGAAATTTTAAGGGATAGAGACGTTTTTTGATTTTTCTAAGGTCGAACAGCATCTCTGGCTTTGAAACCCTAATTTTCAAGCCTAGTTGTCTATTTTTTCTTATAATAGTTAAATAAATCAAAATATAAATCAAAAAAATATGATACTTGTTTTGGTAGGTTTCCTGTGGTTAGAAGACTCTAGAAAAAATATAAATTAAGTTTAAATATCTATGTAAATTACTATGATTAATAAAATCATAAAAACTCATTAAAATTAAAATGAATAAAATAATATTCAAAACTTAACAAAAATAATTCCACACTATAAATAATGATTATCTTAACTCACTGTAAAAATTTGAAACTCATTTAAATTAGTTTGATCACTAAAGTCTATTTTCTAAGTAAAATGGGTTTTTTGCATTAAAATAATTATAATAAATTAATTATAATTAGGAAAATTATGAAAATTGGTTTTCTTAGTTGCTTGTGATCAGGGGCACTTTAGAAAAATAAAATTTATTTTAAAATAATTAATTCATTTTGAGCTATTTTTTGATATAAAAATCATTAAAAATAATAAAAAATTGTAAAAATATGAAATGCAACAAATTGTTCCTAATTTTTCATGATCACTTGGGACCCTTTGATATGCCTAAAAATTATCTACTTTTTCATATATATTTTATGCTCAATTTTAATTATTTTTAATGATATTACACTTTAAAGAAATATATTTTGAATGTTTTTGGTATCAGGTATAAGAAATGAACTTTTGGAGAAAATGAAGCAAAAATGTTGCAATCTGGAGTAAATATGAGCAATAATGAAAATTATGACTTGGCACATTTTGATATGTCTTTCTATGCTTAATCTACTTTACATTTCTCACATATTTTTGAATGAAATTATACTTTAAGGAAAATTTGTTTTCATACTTATTTTGTATGTATATCTATTAGGTGTGAAACACAACTGAAACGAGAAAAAATGGAGCTAAAATGGAGCCAAATGAATCAAATAAGTGGAGCTGGTGCAGGGTGGTGCAAGATGTGCCATTTGACAGATAGTTGGAGCAAGATGCACCAGATTTGGTGCAAGATGCACCAGATTTGGAGCAAGATGCACCAAATTTGGCGCAAGATGCACCAAATTTGGCGCAAGATGCACCAGAGACAACTTTTAAGGATTAAGGCGGTTCAGAACGAATTTTACCTAAATTTTCAGTGAGACACTTGTTCTAAATACCCCTTAGAGTGATTCAATGCATCTAGACACTGTGGAAGGCTCTTTTATGAAGGCATGTGTCTCTTAGATCAATGGACACGTGTTTTGAATTCAAAAGAGTTAATTTTGGATAGAAATTTAGAGGGAATTTTGAATTCTTTTTAGAGTGAGGCAGCCTTTTAAAGAAGAGAGGGAAGTCTAGGGCTTGCAGAGGAGTTGGTGACATTTGTGTGTGTGTGTGTGTGTGTGGCTTGAGAGTGAGAGGAAGGCTTTGGAGAAGAGAAGATTTTCTTCTAGGGTTTTTGATACGCCTAAAATATATAGTATTTTTAGACACATTTTATACCTATTTTTGAGATATTGCGCTTTAATGGAATGTATTTTTTGTGTTTTTCTTTCAGGTATAGATAAAAAGGTGAAAAATGCTTAAGGGAGTGAAAAAGGATGAAATTTGGAGAAAATAGGTATAAAATGTGCAAAAGTGTTTTGGCGCCTATGCGCTAGATCCGGCGCTTAAGCGCCGGTTAAATAGAGAAGGCCGCTTCTAAGCCCTAGAGGCCCCGTGCTTAAGCACCAGTGGTAGTTATTGGATAAGTAAATTCCATTTTTGCTAATTTTGAAGAGGTTTTTGAGCAACCTATTGGCTTAATAGATGGTTAAAACTACCATGGACAAAAATTTTTACGAAAGGATGCATCTCTTGAGAAAACACATCAAATCAAGACACATTTTGAAGAGATACCAAGACACCTTTTAGAGAATTATAAAAGAAGGAAGATTGAGACTTTAAAAGGGGTCCTGAAGGTACTGGGAAAGTTTTGAAAGTTCTAAAATTGGGGAGTTAGCTGGAGAGATTTTCAGGCACCGCATATTTATCCTTTTTATTTTAGTTTTATAATCAGAGTGTTGTAAAAGAGAAGAGATTCAAAGAAACTTCAAGAGTTTGGTGGAGGACTTGAGATAGGTTTTTACTTTTGTTTTAGACTACTTTTGGTTTTAATTGAGACTTGTTGTTGGTTTGACAATGATTTCTACTTTTAAATTAAAGTGTGGTTTTGTTTTCTCCATGGATTCTGTGTAGTTTTCCTTATCTTTCTTTTTAAAATGATAAGTAATTAGGTGTTGGATGGAAGTTGTGGAGAGTATCGATCTTTAATGTTGAAAGAAGTTATGATGATTTAAATCCATGTACTTCATTTACTTCTTGATTTGGCCAATCCAACTTTTAAAATTTGTTGTGAGAACATTTAAGAACAGGGCTGATATTGTCTCAGTCAACAATTGGAAAGAATCACATGAGGTTGTATGAATGAGAATGTAGTTCATATGATTGAGTGCAAATAAATAGGAAAATATTCATTGATGGGTGTAGAGTCAGAGGACTTTAAAGTGATAGGTTAAAGCCCCCAACTTGGTTTATTGTTTTAGATTCTGATACGAGAATGTTAGCCCCCAGGTGGAGGGAATCAAGAGAACTCTAGAGTGAGAGCTAGTATCTTCCCTGCCTAACTGGTCTTCAAAACTATTCAAACTTTAAATTCTTATACGTATTACGAATTCATGATAAGGAGAAAGATATTTTCATATTTAGTGTTTTTATTCTATAAAAACTCAAGTTATCTTTTTAAGTTTGTTTTGTTTTCATCAAAATATTAAAACTACCAAAAATATTTAAGCTTTCATTACTGTGAAAACGTCTTTAGTTTAAATAACTATCTTTTTAAAAATAAAAATTTTTCCAAAAAGTGCATATTGCAATTCTTCCCCGTGGGTTCGATATTCAGTTCTTAATCAAAAAGTCCTATATTACTTGATAACGATATGTATACTTGCGTAGTATCCCAATATATATAAATTAAAAGTTAGATTCTTATTTTTCTTTAAGATCAAGTTTTTGGTTTTGTTGCGAAATAAGGAAATATAAGTGAAAAATATAATCAGAATTATTTTTATACTGTTGCATATATGCAGTTTCAGGATCAATTGTAAGAGGAGAGGGAAGGTAAGAGATTTCTTCTTCATTATACTTCTAGGAGAGAATTGAGTGTGATTGTAGAGAGAGAAAGTGTTTAAAGGGAACCTCTAAGGATTAGCTTGGGAAGGATTGTGAGATAAGTTGTGTTCTTTTCTTTCTTTGTTTTGTAAACTTATTTTTATACCTGAGGCTCGGTATATACACCTTCAACTGGTCATCTTATTTTCGATTCTTGCAATTTATTTAAATTCCTTGCAAAATTATATATATATATATATATATGTCGTAAATTCTAACTTTTCAACGGGAGTGCGAGAAGATGATATGTTCGCATTTACATTTTTGTAATGCAATTTGCTTTCCTTTCGCTTTACTGCATTTCATACCTGTACTTGCTTCAATCACAAAACCTTTTTCAAAATTGAAAATTACATAAACATTTTTTCAAAATTAAACAACATTTTCAAAACAAAAATAACAAAACAACAATTTCATAACACGTCCTTTTGAATTTACAGGAGTTCCTCGGATGAGGTAACCCATAGTTGCTAACGAGATCTCCCTAGTTTAAATGAGCTTAACAACTCATTTAAACTAAGTAAATTTAAAAAAAAATAGTTGTACAAAAATAAAGAAATCGTGGGATCCTAACTAGTGTCGCTCTAATCAACATTAACTCCCCACCCCTTTATATTGATTGAACATACTTGTCATTTAAACCTTTGAATCTTAGACTTTAGGACTGTTACTTCATCAAGGAGCTTGGAGCTAACTTCGAGGGCAACATTCTACAACCGCAAGTGGATCTACAACAACTGTCTCTTCTTTAGAATTAAACATAAACAACCGCAAGTTATAGGATTTTGAGGTTGTTTACCTAGTGCAACATAAATTTTTATTTTATCATTAAGCATTTGCACAATCATGTTGTGCAATTTATGCCCTAACTCATTTTAGGATTCCGAGGTTGTCGTTCGTTACTACATAAATCCTTCTATCTTCCCAGTTATTTGTATGATTATGTCAAGCAAATGTAAACCCTAAATAATAATAATTGGCAGGATGAAATATTTGATAATATTCTTCTTAAAATTGAAGTCAAGCCATAGGATAGCTTGAGAAGTCATTGAGGTTCTCGTCAGAATTTGTGACAATCCCTAGTTTTCTTTCTTTGGATTCCATAACAATGTTCCAAATTTAAGCCTTTATCATTTGACACTCATTGGTTTGATCTTTGAAAAGTCAGACCCTTTGAAATTCTTGAAGACAATACTTTCTTATATAAATTCAGAGTTTTCTTAGGTGACATCGTTCATTTAAGATGTAATTAGCTATAAGGGCTTGCTCTTATAGGAAACTTCAAAACCCGGCTTAAAATAAACCCTGTATTATCTTTTATATTAGATAGAGAAACTTGAAGATCAACATAAATGTTCACAGACTAAACCGAATGTCATAAATTCTTTAGTTTTTTTAAATGAGCCTCATTAACAAGTGATGTGTTTATTCCTCGGGGTAGATGCATCATTTGTGGTGTTGTGCTCATTAAATTAAACTATCGTCTATATGAGATCAGTTCGGTCTTGTATTTTCAAAATTAAAATAATAATTTCCAAAATTATAATATATATTGCATTAAATCAAATATTTATTTTCCCAACGAAAAGGCGATCTACACACATTTTTGGTTTTAAACTTTAGCACTTAGTAGGATGGAGCTGATCCCAATTTTTTATATGTAAGGATTTATGAAGTTGACACCACTACAATGCCAAAAACTTGATCCTTGTATGAAAAGTTAGTTGTGTAAAATATATATAATTATAGGCAATTAATAATGAGATTCTACGCAAGTATACGTATCGTTATCAAGTAATAAAGTACTTTCTATTTAAGCCCAAAATATCAATCCCATGGGGAAGGTGTAAATTGGCAATGATAAATTTTACTAGGAAATTTACAGAAAATCAAACAAAGTCACTGTCACTAATTTTGAATGTTGAGATGTTATCAAAACTTAAAGTACTTAACTATTAGAAAAACAAAAATGCAAAGTTTAAAAAGTAAATACTAATTTACTAACTATGTTTATGTAATGAAGATTTCTTATGTGAAAAAGTATCCTTCCCACTACAATGAGGTTCTGGTGAAATGAGATGAGATAATTGTTTATAATATGTATTGTGTCAAATAGGAGAAATTATAATTCTCTACCCTGATATAGTGCATAGAAAATCATTGGCTAATCCTAAGTTTAGTCCCTAATTCCACGGCTAGGCTAGGAGGATACCGACTCCCACTTTCCTTCACTTGAAGGCTGACTCTCGCTTTAGTTTTTAAACACTAAGACCAAATTGGGGATTTTAGTCTGTCACCCAAAAGATTCTTCAATTCTACACCCAACAAAGAATATTTCTCTATTTATTTGCTCTTAATTCCATGAGCGAATTTCTCCTCCATGAAATCAAATGTGATCCTTACTCTGTTGTAGAACTCATACTCCCTTTCTTAGATCATATGTTTCACAACATATTTTAACAATTCAATTGGTCAAATAGAAATGTAAAATAAGTTCAGAGTTGAAAAATCATCACAATTTATTTTTAATTTTAATATTGGCACATCATATTATCTCTTCATTTCACCATATCTCAGAGTAGGGAGAAAGATAGAGGGAACTACTCAGATTTCATGAGAAAGACACAAGAAAACACAAATTTTGTATTTAAAAGAAAGCTCATACAACACTAATAAACAAACAAAACTTATTTGAAACTCTTTCTCAAAGCAAATCCCTTGTAGCCTTTCCTTGGAAATGCAAAAAAAGATATCTCTCACTTTTCTCCTTCTCCAACACTCTTACAGAAAGTTTCACTCTAAATCTCACCACAGAAACTCTAAATTATAAAAGAAAAATCACTAATAGACTCCAATATGGTGGTGGAATGAAGATGGATTATGAAGAATGGCAAAAATGGAGTGTGGTGGAACATTTTGGAGCGAAAAGGAGTCCATTTCTTGCTGAATTTTGGCCCCAAATAAAGCCCAAGGTCGGTTCTCTAAGAGTTGCCTCCAAAAACTCTTCAAAAATTGTCCAAATACATTAAACCTTCTAGAAACGGGGGCTGAACCGCCTTTGACACCGTCGGCGCTAGTCTGGCATCGTCGGGACCGAGTAAAAATTTCAGCTATTTTGTTGTTCTGTGCTGTTGACGCTGCCCTTGGCGGGATCGACTCTGAGTACTTCTTCAAAAACATCATTTTGACTCCAAATTCCATCCTTTTTGCTTTAAGTCCTAAAAATCAATAACTTGCAAGAAAACATCAAAATACCTTCCATTAAGGTGCAATATCACCAAAAATAAGTATAAAATATGGGTCTAAAATGCATATATTTTCGATGTATCAAAATCCCCCAAACTTACATGTTACTTGTCCTCCAGTAACTCCTCTACTACAAAAAAATATAACTTATGGTGAAGAATTTTACTTCTAGACTTCCATATTTAAGTTCTCTAAGCATAATAGTATAACTTAAGAAAAATTCAAAACAACTCCAGTTAATACTAAAGGTGCTAGGATATTCAGTAATTAAGTCTAAGATTT
>NEWO01000524.1:209986-303419 GCA_003013225.1 Phalaenopsis aphrodite | reverse complement strand
TTATTAATCAATCTGGCAAAGCTGGTGTGGATATTTTTTAAGAAGATCTTTAAATCTTTCTCATGCTTCATATATTGATTCCCCTTCAAACTGACAAAAAGATGTAATATCATTTCTAAGCTTAGCGGTTTTCAAGGGTGGAAAATATTTAGCCAAGAATTTTTGTGCTAGTTCTTTCCAAGTTCTCATAGATCCAGGTGCTAATGAATTTACCCAAGTCTTGGCTTTATCCCTTAATGAAAAAGGAAAAAGTTTTAGCCTAACAGCATCATTAGACATTGTAATATTTAAATGTAGCACAAATCTAAAAAAAACTAGCAAGATTAGGATCTTCAGTAGGTGATCCTCTAAATTGATTATTTTGTATCATTTCGATAATAACAAGTTTAAGCTCAAATGAATTAACAGTAACATCAGGACTTTGAATAGTCAAGTGAAGTTCATCTGTTGTCGGAGTCGCGTAATCTTTTAAAGGTCTTTGTCGATTCTCATTTATTAGATTTTCTAATTTATTTGTCATTTCTTGTAAATTTTTAATTTCTCTTTGTTGTTTTCAAATTTTTCTAATAGTACGTTCTAACTCTGAATCATAAGGTGCTAAGCCTTCAGATCCAATATTTCGTATAAACAAATAAAGTAAGCCAAGTAAACTTCTTTTAAAAAAACACTCTTAAATAAATTTCTTTTTGGATTTATATATATATTTTTATTTTTTTATATTTATAAATTCTTTTATAAATATATATTTTTATAGTGTATATATTATCTCTAACTTTCATAATTTATCAAAATTATTTAATTTACCTAAATTTAATCGTTACCTTCCCCACACAACAGCGCCAAAAACTTGATCCCGATCTTTTATATGTAAGGATTTATGAAGTTGACACCACTACAACGCCAAAAAATTGATCTTTGTACGAAAAGTAAGTTGTGTAAAATATATATAATTATAAGCAATTATTAATGAGATTCTACGCAAGTATACATATCGTTATCAAGCAATAAAGGACTTTTTATTTAAGCCCTAAATATCGATCCCACAGAAAATGTGTAAATTGACAATGATAAGTTTTACTAGGAAATTTAAGAAAATCAAACAAAATCACTTTCACTAATTTCAAATGTTGAGATGTTATCAAAACTAAAGTACTTAACTATTAGCAAAACAGAAATGCAAAGTTTAAAAAGTAAATACTGATCTACTAACTATGTTTATGTAATGAAGATTTCTTATGTGAAAAAGCATCATTCCCACTACAATGAGGTTCTGGTGAAATGAGATGAGATAAATGTTTATAATATGTATTATGTCAAATAGGAGTAATTATAATTTTCTACCCTGATACAGTGCATAGAAAATCATTGGCAAATCTTAGGTTAAGTCCCAAAATCTGTAGCTAAGCTCGGAGGATACCGGGTCCCACTCCAGAGCTCCCACTTCCCTTCACCTGAAGGCTAACTCTCGCATTAGTTTTTAAATACTAAGACCGAATTGGGGATTTTAGTCTATCACCCTAAAGATTCTCCAATTCTACACCCAACAAAGAATATTTCCATATTTATTTCCACGTAATTTCATGAACGAATTTCTCCTCTATGAAATCAAATGTGATCCTCACTCTGTTGTAGAACTCATACTCCATTTCCCGGATCATATGTTTCACAATATATTTTAACAATTCAATTGGCCAAATTAAAATGTAAATTAAGTTCAGAGTTGAAAAATCATCATAATTTATTTTATATTTTAATATTGGCACATCATATTATCTCTTCATTTCACCATATCTCAGAGTAAGGAGAAAGATAGAGGGAACTACTCTGTTTTCATGAGAAAGACACAACATAACACAAATTTCATATATAAAAGAAAGTTCATACAACACTAATAAAAAAACAAAACTTATCTGAAACTCTTTCTCAAAGCAAATCCCTTGTAGCCTTTCCTTAGAAATGCAGGAAGAAGATATCTCTCACTTTTCTCATTCTCCAACATGCTTACAGAAAGTTTCACACTAAATCTCACCACACAAACTCTAAACTATAAAAGAAAAATCATTAATGGACTCCAATATGGTGGTGGAATGAAGATGGATTATTAAGAATGGCAAAAAATGGAGTGTGGTGGAATGTTTTGGAGCGAAAAGGAGTCCATTTCCTAATGAATTTGGGCCCCAAATAAAGCCCAAGGTCAGTTCTCTAAGAGGTGCCTCCAAAAACTCTTCAAAAATCGTCCAAATACATCAAACCTTCTAGAAACGGAGGCTGAACTGCCCTTGGTGCCGTCGGCGTTAGTCTGACGCCGTCGGCGCTGAGTAAAAATGTCAGTTGTTCTGCGCCGTCGGCCCTACCCTTGGTGCGATCGGCGCTGAGTACTTCTTCCAAAACATCATTTTGACTCCAAATTCCATCCATTTTGTTTCCTTTTTGCTTAAAGTCCTAAAAATCAACAACCTGCAACATCAAAATACCTTCCATTATGGTGAAATATCACCAAAATAATAATAAAATATGGGTCTAAAAATGCATATATTTTTGGTGTATC
Organism: Phalaenopsis aphrodite; assembly: GCA_003013225.1. Taxonomy (NCBI): domain Eukaryota; kingdom Viridiplantae; phylum Streptophyta; class Magnoliopsida; order Asparagales; family Orchidaceae; genus Phalaenopsis; species Phalaenopsis aphrodite. The sequence continues at coordinate 300,871 of NEWO01000524.1, read as the reverse complement.
AGGAGCCAAGCATGGGGGAGCTCAAGTGCAGTCCCCATAACTCTCTGGCCGTAGGGTTAGCTCTTGGTGGTGGGTTTTGACCAGTCTTGCACACACACACTTGAAACCCTCACTTTCACTCATAACCTAAAATCCTACTCTAAACTTACTTAATTTGATTCCCCTACTCTTTTGGAAACTCATGAGGCTGGTCCCCAAAATCCTTAGCTCTTGGCTAGGATGGCTAGGACCAACACATAGAGGATCTAAAATGGAGTTTTTCCCTAGTCTCATGGCACCATAAGGGTAATTTTATGATTAGCCTCCTCATTAAACCCTAATTTTACCCAAATTCTCAATTTTGGGCCTTTTGCCCCCTAAACTTTTCCAAAATTACCAAATTGCCTCTAGAACCCTAAATTTTCGAAAATTCCAAAATTTCTCAAATTCTCTAAAAAAATTTTCCCAATTCATTTCAAACTACTCAAACTGCACAAAACATCCCAAAATTTCCTAAATTCTCAGAATACCCCTAACTTTACCAAAATTACCAAAATGCCCCCCATGGCCCAAAAATTTCCAAAACATCCCAAATCTTTCCAAATATCTCCAAAACCAATCCTAGCCATCCATTGGGCTCAATTTGACCAAATTGACCAATTTTAACAAAAATTCTAATTTTACCCCTAAATGCCTAAAGTCTTCAAATCACCCCGAATTTCCACCAAATTGATTTCAAACTTCCCTAATTTCAAATTCAAATCAAATTTCATCATTTCTAAGCCCAATTCAAACAAAATTCTAGCCCATATGAACCTAATTTCAAGGCCAAATCTCAAGCCTAATTCAAATGCCCCAAATTTGCCCAATTTCAAAATTCCACCAAATTGAACTTCCAAACCCATTCAATTCCACCAAATTTACTTCCTAAAATCTTCATAACATTCCTCTAGATTAAATTGAGCACTCAATTGGTTAGCATCCAAGTCAAGTCAAGCCCAAATCTAACTTTTAACCTAAACCCTAATTTTGATCCTAAAACCCAAATTAACCTAAGCCTCTTGGATATAACCCATGCTTGATCATTTCTCGTCATGGTTAGCCTCCTAGGATGTTGATCAAATCACTTAAGACATTGATTAAGTGCTATGTACAAAGGGTCCCCTAAATTAAGGAGCCTTTTACCCTAATTTGGTTAAATTCTTCATCTCATGCCATCAGCCAATAAACCTTAGGACTATTCATCATTAAACTTCTCGCCGGCTCTGATGACCCAGCTAGCCACCACCTCTACCCTAGCCAACCTCTTTAGTCTCCAAAAGCTCAAAATTAAGGAGGCCACCGCATCTTGGAACCCAAAATTGAGCCCATCCCTTGTGGTACTTCCACATTAGAAGCTTGTGCCGCTCAGCCCTCCACCTCAGCTTCCAAAGACCAGCCAATCATAGCCCAAGGCTCACCCCTTGGTCATGGCTAGAAAATTCCCCTCTTTTAGCCATTGAAAGATATCATCCAATTCCCTGGGGTTACTCTGCCAAATTCTCACCAAAGCCTCTCCAAGCCTCCCTGAGTTCAATCCTAATATCTTTGGTCACTCATAGACACTATCTCTGGAATTTTAAGCTCAAATTTTTGGGGATTTTCTATCACTCCATAAAACTCTCCCAAACTTTAAATTAAACTACCCCTAAGCTTCTCCAAACAAAACGAGGAAGTTTCCCACTAAAAGCCACATACTTTCAGCCTTCTACACCTGACTTTGACCAAGGCCGCACCACCCTTCAATCGAACTCTTGCGCAACTTCAACCCCTACTTGAACGGATAGTTGGAGGAGGTTTGCCAGTTCACAAGGAAGCTTCAAAACACCCAATTGATGCCTCAACTCTTGGGCAAATGTATAATCCAAAATCCTTAAAAATGCTCTCAGTTTCATTGATTATGAAGTAGACTTGTATTTCATATGTATGTGACCATATAGATAAGTTCACCTTGACTAGATGAAGTTGTAGGAACAAACCCCACATGATTTAGTTCAGTGTCGAGCAAGATCTTAAGGTTTTAGAATGAATGGTTTTTAGTTTAGAACAGATGGGGACGATGGATGGATACCGCCCATTCACGCGTAAATTGATCGAACAATGGAGGCAGCGTGGGACCGGAGAACAATTCATAAAGTTCGGGTCGCGTGGCGGCTGACGCGAAAGGCAGCGTCGAATGGGAGCGCGTCGCGTGTGCTTTTAGAGCCGCCGAGGATGAGTCGAATGCCATGTGGATAAGTAGAAAATAGGGCTTTTTGATTTATTTAAATACTGAAACTTTAAAAATTCATAGCTTGGTGTAGAAAACTCATAAAAATAAAATAAAAATATCTTGTTACTCAGTGAACATATCAGAAAATTATGAACAAAAAATAAAAATTATTTCATATATTTTATTTTTAATTAATTAAATACTTCATAGTGAATTTTAATTATATTTAATTAAATATTAAGTGTCGCTTGAAATTTGAAGAGCTTATTTTGCATGTGAATAGAGATGTCCTCTCATTTTTCCAATGTTAGAGAACTTCTAACCCTAAAAACCCTAATTTTCAAGTCAAGTTGACTATTTTTGAATAAAACAATTATATAAATTAAAATATAACCAAAAAATTTTAAAATTAATTTAAATAATTGTGTATATTATCATATCTAATTAAGTCATTAAAACCCATAAAAAATTTAAGTAAAAAAAATGTAATCCAAAAAATTGTATAAATTGTTTCACAATATAAATAATGATCATTTTAACTCTCTATAAAAATTTAAAACCAATTTGAATTGATTTAATTACAAAAGTATATTTTTAAGTAAAATAGGATTTTTCCAATAAAATAATTAATTAATAAAATATAATTAGGAAAATTGTGAAAAGTGGTTCTATGTTTTCGTTGTGATCAGGGGAATCAAAGCAAAATAAAATTAATTATAAAATAAATAGTTCATTTTTGAGTTATTTTTTTAATTAAAAATAATTAAAAATTGAAAAAATATAAAATGAAAATGTTCCTTATTGTTTTCTAATCACTTGGGACCCTTTGAAATTGTTTTTATAATTTTTCTAATTTAATTTTGTATTTTTAATGCTAAAAATGTATTTTCCTTAATTTTTCACTAAAACGTTTATAATAAATAAAATAAAAATCATAAAAATGAAAATTTTATTTCTATGAGTTTTATGGACTTAGAAAGATTTAATGGAAACATAAAAAGTAATTTTTGAAATTAAATTAGACTTTTCTATTTAATTAATCACTAAAATCATTAAATAATTATAATAATTAAATCACAATTTAAAAAAAACCATGAAATTTATTTCAAGTGGTCTTCGGACCTAGATGAACCTCCAATAATTTTCCCATGAAGAAAATCTTTACTTTGATTAATTAAATAAATTAACTTTGAAAATTCCTATTTTTGAGCTAAAATATTTATTTAAAATTAAATAAAAATCATAAAATCATAATTTCTCCTATGATATTTTAATTGACCCATGAATAGCGTACGATAAAAATTTTAAAGTCATTTGAGTTCGATTTAATGAGTTTTGAAGTAGGAAGCCCTAGGGACAAAATGGTCATTTTGGAATTTTGATGCCCTAATTAAATTTTAGGTTAAGACAAAGGGTAAATGGGTAATTTTGATCATAATAAACTCTTTTGGATGTTTGAAACATAATGGGTTAAGAGGTAGAAACCAACTTGTCACATTTTCCATTATAAGGGTAAAATTGTAATTTTATAAATTATTGAGGTTTGAAAGCGAGCTTAATTGGATGATACTAGGGTAGCGTGCTTAAGCAAGGAAGATAATAACTCACTCATTTGGAGCCCCCTAATTAATGATGAAATGATAGGTGTGATCCTTTAATGAGAATTGAATTTCATTTAATTTCACATTTTGACTATTGTAAATTTACCCTAAAGATTGGATTTAAGGGCATAGTAATGAGCTAGGCTTGATATTTAAATTTGTCTAATAAGGATTAGAAAAGAGGAACATGATTAATTAATGAAAAAAATTAAATGTTACAAGCCCAGCTTTGATCATGGGTACAAAATCTTTAATGATTTGAGCTTGCTCTAAGGGGCACCCACTTACATAATTCTTATATAAAACATCAAGTGAATGTCTGAGTACCCCAATCATGGGATAATTAAAATTTTAAGGTTCATTGAGCATAGGTTAAAATAATTTATTGGATTTAAATTTAACCTTGGATGATTACTTGAACAACATAATAAGTTCAAATGAACTCGAAATATTTCAAAGGGTTTTAAAAGGTTGTTTTGGGTATGCCCAGAACTTTTTATGACCTTTTAGATATTTTAAAGGACAGCTGACCTTATTATACTTTGTTCGAGAAAATCATCCATTAACACTTTTATGGAACCACCAAGTTATGCCTCCGGACTCAATAATTCACCTGAATCAATAGAAACGCTCTACACTACTTATCCTATAATAACTGACCTAATGCTCAAGGATTTGAATCTTCTCTCGGGCATTTAAATCCTTGCGAGCAACTGGTGACATTTGTTTTTGACACATGGATCATCGAGCTTGTGTAAGTCTGAGGTCTAGGTGGTTAGGGAAATGTTGATAATGCTAATATGTGCTAAAATGAGGGATACAATGTGGAATTTAGAATAATATCACTTACCTCAAGTTCCTTTAATAAAAGGAGAGGATAACGACTGATGATACTATTCAACGACTCTTGACAAAATGATTGCCCTCGATATTCTTAGGCCGCTTGTAGTCCTAGCTTAATTAAATTAATTAACATGTGGACTACACCACTTTACAAAATGTTTCAAATGAGATCTCTTTTTCATGATAAAGCAAATTTTACATGCATGAAAACTAAATCTAAAAATAAAAATTTATAAAGTTCCATGATTAATCACTTGGATTATGGTTAGGAGTGCCCTCCATAGATTATCAAGTTGGTAGCTCTTACTTAAGGTCAGGAAGCATATAGTCCAGCTCTCAGCCCCCACCTTTACTAATGTTTTACACTCAGTCCTTATCTTCTATATGTGACTATGGGTTTTATTTTACTTCCTTGTGTTTTCTACTACTCTCTTCTTTTTTTTTTGACTTTTTCCATATCGGATTCTTCCGCTTACTTTCTTTCAATTTATTTAAACTTCTTACAAATATATTATGTTTTATGATGATAATCATGCAGAGGTAGTAGAGGCGCATGTACACATTTATATTTTATGTATTACAATTTTATTTATTTACTTTACAATATTTTATTTCTTGCATTTATTTATTTTACCTTCAAAACTATACCAAAGTTGAAAATTTTAAAAGAAAGACTTGTTTTAAAAATTAAAACAACATCTTTTTCAAAATAATAATAAAAAAAACATAATACATCCTTTTGAATTTACGAGAGTCCCTTGGTTGAGGTAACTTACAGTTGCTAACGAGATCTCCCCAATTTAAATGAGCTTAGCAACTTGTTTAGACTAAGTAAATTTAAGAGTAAATAGTGGTATCAGCTGTAGGATTCTATCTGGTGCCGCTCTAACCAACTTTAACCCCATATAATACTTGAACAATAACAAGAGAACTAAAATAATGAAAAACACATGGAAAAACCTTTTGGCCCTTAGTCTGCTACTAAAACAAGGAACTCGGAGCTAACTCTATGGGCAACACAATGAGAATGTACAGAAGAACAACTACAAGAGAGCAAGCAATACTACAACATCAATCTTTTCCTTAGAATTAAATAAGAAGTCATAGGTAGTTTGTCCAGCACGACATAAATCCTCACCTTATCTTTAGGTCTTGGCATAATCATTTTGTGCAATTTAAGCATTAACTTGCTTTAGGCTCTGAGGTCATCGTTCATCACGATGTAAATCCTCCTATCTTCCAGGCTATTTGTATGATTTTTTCATGCGAATGTAAGCCCTAAATAATGATAATCAGCATGATAAAATATTTAATAATATTTCTTCAAAATTGAAGCCAAACCATAGGATAGCTTGGGAATTCACTAAGATTCTCCTCAGGATTTGTGACAACCCCTAGTTCTTCTCCCTTTAGATTCCAAAAATAAATGTTCCAAATATAAGCCTTTCCCATTTGATACTCATTTATCCAACCTTGGAAGTCCAAAACTTTGAAATTATTGAAGACAATATTTTCTAATTTAATTCGTGAGTTTTCTTAGGCAATTTTGATTGTTTTGAAAGTTTACATTACCATAAGAATAAGAGAATCAAATAATGATTGTTTGCATAACAAAAAACTAAATAAATACATTAACTTTACTTCATTGATTTTCGTTCCCATTTTTTTTATTAATAGGACATTAAGAGCATTTTTCTTTCCTCCATTTCACATATCCTCTATCTGTTAGTTGGTATTTTAAGCGAACGAATATGTCAAGTACTAGAAAACCAATAAGCGAGGAAGCTTTATTGAATTCCTTTGGGTTTCCCACTTCTAGAACTCGCCCCTTTGGAGATGAAAGAGAAAAAAACCTTAAAGTTTAGCCCACTCCTTAGGAAACGGTCGGGTGAAGAAGTTTGAAAAACCAATAAGAGGAAAATAGATGAGAAGAAAATGATTGGTGTCGAATAGGCAGTAAAAGTGATAAAATTAGCTAAGAAATCAGCCGCAAAAAATGACTCATGTGGAAGAGGCTGGGGAATCATCTGCTTTCACAACACTTCTTGGGTTGGTGGTTAGGAAAGAAAGACAAGTTTTGGCTCCTGTATCGCTTTGTCAACATCTTGCCAAACCATGGATGGTGGTCACGCATGTTTTGCCAACATATTTCACTCTGCTTCGCCCTCCAAATCTGAAAACTTCTTAAGGTGATGCCCCAACTTAGGTAGATGATCCACTGTAATGTTTAGCCAATGAAGCTATGCAAAATGAAACTCCATTAGTAAAAGATATTCCTCCTCTTCCGTTGATCGAAGGGAATCTCCATGATGGTACTTCCACTCTTGTCAAAAACAGCTTCCATACTTCTGAAATAGAGCGCATGATTGGTAATTTAGCCTTTACTTTTCATTAAAACTTTTAATTTATCCTTGTAACACAAACTTAAATATTGTAGAGAAAAAAATGGATATCATCGACTCTCGACTCATAGAAATGATGCAAAAAATCAAACCCGAGCACCTGGTTGGTCCTTTTACTCAGGTTGAAGCCGGCGGGGTATCCACTCCGCTGTCTCTTTCAATCCTAACACCCCTTTCAGTAGATCTAGATATGGAGACCAGTAGTTGAAGTGAATCTCATGAGTCATTAGTCTACCGCATGGATGAGAATATGGACTCGCTTGTTCAGGCTTTCAATCTCCAGCAGGAAGCCATCGTATCGGACTTGCGGGAGGATTTGACAGTTGTGTATGATGACATGGGGGCTCTTCAGATCCAAGTTGTGGATATGGAGATTCTCTGTACCAAGGTTATAAATATGGAAGCTCTACGAGTCTAATACCCAGACGTGGAGGTTCTCCGGGCTAAGGTGGCAAAATGGAAGTTCTCCAAACCCAAGTTACAGATGTGGAGGTTTTTTGGGCCAAGATTATGGATAAAGCAGTTTTTCAGGGTGAGCTAGCGGACATGGAATCTCTCCAAGCTGAGGTGGCGAGTTTAAAGGATGAACTGGCTAAATTTCAGGCACTAGTTCAATCTCTCATGTATGCATTGAAGAAGAGAAGATATAGAAATTTAAGTTTGGTGAGCAGTGTTGTACATGAGCTTGATGAACCAGGGATTAGTTTTGCTCAAAGTGGTTGACTAACTCAGATTTTAATTTTTTTTATATGTAAATAAAAATTCCCTATAATTTTGTCATCGTTGTTTTTCTTAGTTTTTATGTGGAAGTGACATCTATGACAGTCACGATGAGATGTTCCATCTTCTACAAGGAGCCTATATAAAAATTTGAATGGATGTTGAACAAAACCTTTGCATTTTTCCCTTATGGTTGTTTTTAGGTTATTTTTTCCTTTAAAACTTGATGGCTCCAAAGTATTCTCCTCAAATTTTTGGCTCAATTAGATCATCTAAGAGATCAATCCTTACCGATTTTGATGTTAGATTGTTAGATGAGACTTATTTTAATGACACAAGTTTCATTTTAGAGCAAGTGGATGCAGATGTTCGGGCTATTGATTACCTCAATAATGATTTAATCTTTTATAGAGACCATTTTGATTGTGGGCTTTGGTTGCTCTTATGTACAAGGTTGCTCTTATGTACAAAGATCTGCTTGATTTTCAACTTCTATGGCGTTATACTACCTCATGTGATGCCAAATTCAATTATCGTGGTGAAGAATTATGTAATTTACTTGTGCATAAGAGGAGTTCTTTGGTCTCGCAAACTATTTTCACATATGTTCTCTCTTTAATTCAAGCCAGATGGGTACGTACTTTTTAGTACCACTCGGAAGTTCCATTTAATCAATAAAATAAGATAAAGGATTGAAAGCTCAGATTCTTGATGGATTATTGTGATGAGTGGGGTATCTTGACTAGAGCTACAGGAGGTTTGCAAAAAAAGTGTAGTACTTTGTCTTCTTAGCTGAAAGAAATGGAGCAGGTCATTCTTGGCCGATAATTGTTAGTGGTTCAATATATTGACCCCTTTACTATAAATCAGGTGTTGAACCCAAGAGATTATTGCTCATTGATAGAAGAGATGTGGGTTGCTTCTAATGAGGCTAAGAAAAAATGATAGCAAGTGAAGATTGAAAGACTTTTAAAAAGATATCAAAAAAGAGGAAGAAGGAAAATGATTCCCTTATCAAAGAAGAAGAAGAGGAAACTAAAGAAGCTGGTCTGTCTGGCGGACAAATAGTAGGTTTGGATTTCATTCATTCAATTTCAAAAACTTCTGTTGTTATTCAAAATAAAGTCAAAGGCAAATTAATGCTGATCAAATGAATACCTACTCTGAAATTCATATGTGATTCAAGAGATAATACAACTCCTTCCTCTTTTCTCATAAATACTAAAGATTCGTCAATGCACCTTTCGGCATAGGAGGTCTTTTGAATGCCCTTGACTGGTTTTATCCCTAAGTACAAAAGATCTGAAGTGAGCCATAGGTTGACTTTGAAGAAAGTTGAGGAAGAGGCTAGTTTTGAAGATTTGAGAGAATGTCATGCTCGTCTAATACAGCTGAGTGTAGGAAAAAGGGCAAAGCTGTTTCTCTGGACCCTTTACTTTCAAGCCTATCCAGATGCAATAAAGAGGGACATGACCAATGGTTTCCTTTGCAAAAAGATTGGCTGAAGTTTTATATGAACTCTGATTTAAATCTTAGCCCAATTAATATTGAGAGAGATTAGTTCTCTTTGAACCCAACATCTACAAGATATACATCTACAATCGTGGATGTCCTTTGGTTAGCAGGTTTAGACAAGCAACCCGATGAACTCCGTCCAATGGAATTATGTCAACTACCCCACCATTACCAACTTTTGAATTATGCTTCTATTTATCATTTGACTTTCATTTACATCTCTATGAGGGAGAGGCTCGCCAAGTTTGAGGAGAAGGCTATAAAATATCAAGAAAGGGTGGCTAGCTTTAATGAGGGCAGTTGAGCCAGAGGCCTATCTAAAGGACACTTAGGTAGAGTTAGAACTTGCATCTGAATGGATTTCTGCTACCAAAGAGGAAAATACTATATTGTTGGAACAAATATCTACTATGACAACCTTTAAAGAACTTCTCACCACACAAGTGGAATACTTGGAGGCAGGTCGCAAGATCACGGTTGATGAGTTTGTTGGAGTGGGGATGGTAGATCCTAAATACCCTAGTCTTGAAGAATTCAAGAAACTCTACGATGTTCCTTCTGCTTTCAAACATTGTGAGGAATCTGGGGATAATAATGTGGTGGATAGTGGGTCACCTAACACTCGAACCAAATATCCATAAACCAGGTCTCTCTTTCTTTATTTTTTTAAGTGCTTGGATTTTGTATTGACATTCATCGAATAAAATATGAAATTGTTGACCTCAATTTTGGTTGAGATCTAGTTTCTTCCTTAGAAGCCTAAGATCTAGCCATAGGATTTTCCTGATTGACTATTTCTAAAGAACTAGTGATGGAACCCTCACCAACAGAAATTCTAAATTTTTCTTGGCTCTTCCTGGAGTTCCACATGTTGATTCTGACCTCTAGCATCTAGTAGGTGGGGCCAACTTGAGGGAGCTCAAGATGAGTTCCCATGGGACTGTTTGGCCTTAGGGTTAGCCATGAGTGGTGTGGTCTTGGTCAGGTCTACACATATACACACAATGAACCTTTCAAATTCACTCACTACCTAAATGTTGAACCAAATTTGCTTAACATGGTCCTTGCTTCTCTTGGAAACTCATGTGGGTGGTCCCTTAAACCATTTGCCCTGGGCTGCTAAGGTTTGCCTAAGACCAGAACATGGAGGATCCAAAATGAGGCTCCCTAGGTCTCATGACACAATAAGGATGATTTTATGATTCACCAATTGGGTCCTAGGGTTGACCAATTGACCAAGATTCACTAATTGGATCATAGATTGGTCATTAGTCACATGGGTTGACCAAGTTGGTTTGCGGTTAACCAATTGGGTTTAGGGTTGACTAGATGGTCAATTTGGTGATCATTGGGTTCAAGGTTGACTAGATAGTCAATGTGGTGACCATTAGGTCCTGGGTTGACCAAATGATCAATGTGGTAACCAAATGAAGGTTTGTCATCATTGATTTGATTAGATGGGGTGTTATCATAATTCAGTTTCAAAAGGGGCACATTAGGGAGTTGTTTTAATTTTCAGGGTTTTGAGGATCCTTGATGGGTTCAAGGAGTCAATGTTAGTAGACTTCTTCCCTAAGATGGGTTGATGATTATAGTAATCTTAGGGTTTATAGAAGAATCCCGAGATCATGAGTTGATTTGGGTGACTCTGGATATGTCTTGATTATGGGTGTTGATTTAAAATAGATCCAAATAAAAGTGAGGTCAACAAGAATTAAGTTGATTTAACCAAACTTCTTTAAGCACTCGGGAGAAGTTAAGGAATAAAATTGTTCCTATTTATCACTAGCCACAATTTCACTTCAAAGTATTTCATTCATACCCATTACTTATATCATTGAAGGGGGGGGGGTAGTTTTACATTTTGTTAATCACCAATTTAAGTAAGTTAAGTGGGGTTTCTGCAAAATTTAACATTTACAGTTGATCACAACTCTGTAGTATTAGTTTATAGATCTTCAACCTAATAAAAGTTCCAAGCTAAGAACTAGTTTTAGTAGACTAACACTTGTCATAAAAGGTTAACCCCTCACTCTCTATGGGATCGATATTCGAGACTCAAAATTTTTATATTACTGATACGACATGTATTCTTGCTTGAAACTCCATAGTTTAAGTTCACCTAAATCGTGAGGGTATCAATTTTTCATAAAGGTATGTTTTTTATGTTGATTCTCCTTTCCATAAATTTTTTTCTCGTCATTTTGCATGATCATTAAACTTTAAGTTCATACTACCATGGTTTTCAATTTAACTGAAAAGCACTTGATTTTACATCTTGCATGCATCTTTCTTTATCTTGTCATCTTCTGAGGAAGTTTGACATAATATAAGTTTTTGTTATGGTTTTGTTCCTTATGCATAACTTTTTGACATGTTTTATGAATCACTTGTGTGTGTTTATGCATGTGGGGCTTTATTTTTTCTAAGTATAACCATATTTCCTACTATATCATTATGGTCTAACTCTCATGAGTATGTATGTCAGTGATAGTACCCATATGACCCTTCGTATAACCTATGGTAATAATAAGAAAATGGGCATTACTTAAATCGATTTTCTAAACAAGTAACTTGAGTTACCATATCATTACTAGATCTCATATGATTGTACCAAGCATAAGGCTGAGTTAATATTTGTCACTCATCTCTATGAGGGTTAGTTCACTCAGATGTTTGAGATGAGGCCAACTTGGTGAACTCATCAATATCTTATAAGAAGATCCAGCTCACGCGCTTCCATGTCTTGCATGTTGATATATGCATAGGGAATACCTTTTAACTCTTTCGTAGAATTTGGTTTAAGGTGTAGTTAAGGATTTTTGTACACAATAATTGTTCATTGTCTTATGCTAACTAATATACACTTTGTGTGTCATTTGCATATTTTGCTCAGTTTGAGATTTGGAAACTAGTGTATTAGGATGGATTTATTCTTAATGGGTGTCGTATCAAACAAGGATGAGCTTAATAATACTTTTAACTAATACATTTTTTGTACGTGCTTTTTGGTTTTCCTCCTATTAGATACACCCTTTATACGTTGCATGTGAGAACCCATACAGACTTTTATTTTATAGGTTGAGTTTTTTTTTTTAATTTTCTCCATGTATTTTCTTAGTCCTTTGGGAATGTCTTTATAAGAAGTATGGTACAAACATGAGTCTTGGAATTCAGAGAAAGTAATGTGTGGAGAGGGTCAAGAACTATTTTATCATGCCATGTACCTTAGTTCTAAATTGATACATTTTTTTATAAATTTTTTGGCTCGGGTATGTATATGTGAAGCCCAATTGCTCTTTTCTTCTGGGATTATAATCGACCCAATGACACCCGACTTCTTATTCATTTGTTTTAACTGTTTCTTTTACTGTATTTTGTATGTGTTAACCCATTTTCTTAAGTATGTATTTTGTCGAGATACAATCATAATTAGGCTATTTAAGATAAAATTTATAAAAACTAATCTTAAAAAAATTATTTTAATAAAATTTAGGACTAAAATATTTAAGATTTAAAAATATATCACTTTATTTCCTATTTTTCACTATCATGCATGGCCTTTGAGTTACTTTTAAAACGATCATAAAATGCATGAATATATCCCCCCTTTCATATTAATTAGGCTTCCATGATTATGATGTATTAGATCACTATTTTCGTGCTTCTTAGCACGAGGAAGGTAATCTTGTTTTTCAATTTGACTAGCTTGACATATATTATATACAATTAAGTGATTGTCTAGTAAGGTATAGTGTGTTAGTGGCTCTCCCATTCCAAACAGGATTGTAAGTCATTTGTGAGGAGATTAGTTTTGTAATTAAGTTGTTTGTTTCTCCTCCTTATTTGCATATGTTTCTTGTCCATCTCCTTAGAAGGTATAATCTCTATTCCACCCTTTTCGTCCAATTATAGTCTTAAGAACTTAGAGATTTCTTTCATTTGACTTTGGATCTAATAGAACGCTGATACTTTAAAAATGTACTATTTTCATGCTTTATTTTGTAATGATATTGAGCTTTAAATGTATTTTTTCTTGTGTTTTTGGTTGTAGGTACATCAAATTGAAGAATTTGGAGTGATTGGAGCAAAAGGAACAAAAATGGACCAAAATGGAGCAAACTAAAGGAAATCGGGTCAAATCCAACACACCAGAGCCAAGGGGACCTAAACCGGACACTTAAGTGCCTGTGCTCAATGCTTAAGTGCCCAAAATGGTGCTTAGGCACCACCCAGATAGAGAGGAGGGCGCTTAAGCGCCCAAAAACGACACTTAAGCGCCAAAGACGGTTTTCAACATATCTTCTAGAATATACATCAGATTTGGATGATTTTTGAATTGTTTCTTTATGCATATCTTAGGGAATTTGTTGGAAATGAGAAAAGGGACTTTCTAGAAGAATTTTGGGTAGTTATATGGAGTTTTAAAGAGGCCCTTCAGGCACTATTTCGAAGATTCAATGAATTTGGACAGTTTTGAAGAGACACTTAAGAATCTATTAGGAAATTATAATTAAGGCTTGAAAATGTTTTTAAAATAACTCTTGAACTCTTGAATCAATAAGAAGAGGATAAGAAAACTTGGAGAAGAAGAAGAAGGCTTGGGCGTGAGCCCCAAGTAGGGCGACAAGGTGAGAGAGAAAGAGAGAGAGTGAGAGATTTCTTCTTTTCATTTCACTTTATTCTTGGAGAGGATTATAAGGAGATTACTTTTACTATATAAGGAGAGTTTGATTTCCATCAGATATAAGTATTTTCATTATATTTTGATTTGAATTTAGTACTTTATTTGCATGGTTTCAAAGTCTTGTTCAATGAAAAGCTCTTGTTGTTTCTCCATGTGTAGTGAGTAGTTTTCCTTACTCTTCCCTCTTGTAATGAATTAGTATGCATGTGTAGGATATAGAATTGTGTAGAGTGAGAATATATTGTGATGATTTTACTTTGTTCTTCATTTACATGTAAACTTGATCAATTTGCATGTTAAAATCGGTTGTGAGAACATGTAAGATCCAAGATGGTGTTGTCTCAATCAACTGTGGTGAAATCACATGAGATTATATGGATGAGAATGTAGTCCATATGTTGAATGCAAATAAATATGGAAATAATCTTTAATGGGTGTAGATTTAGAGAACTTTAGAGTGACAGTTTGGTCTATTATTTTAGGTTTTGATGCGAGATGTTAGCCTCCAGGTGGAGGGATAAGAGGGAACTCTAGAGTGAGAGCTAGTATCTTCCCTACCTAGCCTTTCTTCACAACTATTCAAACTTTAGATTAACCAATGTTCTTTATAGCATCTCCAGTAAGGGTAAATAATATAGTTACTCCTTTTTGTCATAATCTCTCTCACTACTTGTTTTACTTTTACACGTGTCACTAATTTTATTGCGTGAGGAATGGTACTTTTAATATATTAAACCCCACTTTCTGATTTTCACTAAGTATGTTAGTTTAAAAGTAGAAGTAGTGTTGTAGTGATAATTGTAGGATATAATCAAAATCAAACTTTTATCAACCTTCTAAGCTAGGGTGAGTTATTATAAACTAGAACTTCTCTTGAAAGTCGCTGTGATTAACCTCGATCTCTATGGGATCGATATTTGGGCTTAATCAGAAAATACTTTTTTACTTGATAGCGATACGTATGCTTGCATAGAATCCCTACAAATATAATTGAAATCTTACTTTGCTTAGGATCAAGTTTTTGGTGCCACTATCGGGGATTAAAATCTTCAAGTTGTGGTGTCAACTTCATAAATTCTTACATATAAAAAATATCGAGATCAAGTTTTTGGTGCCGTTGTCGGGGATTGCAACGGTTGATCTTGACTTTTAGGAGAATTTTAGTTGAAGTAATTAGGTTAGACTTGAAAAACTGTAGTGTTGTAAAAAGTGTTTTTGTGTGAAAAGTGTTTGTTTTTTGTATGAAAAAGTGTTGTGAAAATTTGGTTGTGTTAAAAACATGGTGTTCGTGAAAATATTTTATTGTGTTGAATATTTTTTTTTATTTTATTTGTTTAATTATTAATTTATTGTCTGTGTTGTGTATGCAAAACAAAGGATCCGCAAGACTTGTGCCTTATGATCCCGAGTTAGAAAAAAATCAAAAAACATGAAGGAGTTGAAAAATTAGAATTGGAAATGGAAAACATTCAAAATAATAACTTGAAAAATCATCATAAATCATTGAGGGAGTATAGAAATCCTACGATAGATGAAATTCACTCAAGTATACAAACTCCTATCGTAGAAGCTGACTCATTTGAACTAAATCCTACAATTATCCAACTGGTGTATAATAACCAGCTTGGAGGAACTCCTTTGGAGGATTCTTATTTACACTTATCAAATTTTTTAGAACTTTGTGCTACATTTCCTTATAACGGCATGTCAGATGATGTTGTTAGATTAAGGATTTTTCCTTTCTCACTAAGGGATAAGGATAAAATGTCGTTATACTCATTAGCACCTGGCTCTATTAAAAATTGGGAGGAGTTAACTCAAAAATTCCTAGCTAAGTATTTTTCACCTTCAAAGACTACTAAACTTAGAAACAATATTATCATATTTTGTCAGTATGAAGGGGAATCAATATACGAAGCCTGGGATAGATTTAAGGAACTCCTAAGAAAGTGTCCACACCATGCTCTACCTGATTGGTTAATCATTCAAACTTTTTTACATTGGGTTAGCAGGATCCCTTAGGTCTATAATTGATGCTGCCGCTAGTGAATCATTAATGTCAAAATCATTTGATGAAGCATATGCGCTAATTGAAGAAATAGCTACAAATGAATTTCAATGGCTCTTTTCAAGGGTAAATCCTCAAAATAGGCCAGTGTTCATGATACAGATGCAATTAAAATTCTTGCATCTCAGGTTGCTGCAATATCAAGGAAGTTGGACCAATTTGGAATGAACCAACCTCAATTTACTCCAGTAAGTGAGGAAAGTTCATTAGGTCATATGATTGACTCTAACTTATCATATGAAACTTTGAATACCATAAAATCCCCATATTCTAACTTTTACAACCCAGGTTGGAAGAACCATCCTAATGTTAACCAGTATCATACTACTTGGGCTGGAAACCAATAATTGAAAAATAATCATGCAAATCCTAATGGAAGTTGGAATAATTAGGGGAACACAGACTATAGACCTTCATAGCCAACAGACTCTAATAATGATCAACAATTTGAGGGTAAGAAGATGTCTATAGAAGAAGTGGTATTACAAATGGGAAACCAGTTGCAAGGTCAAAATGATGTGATTAGAAACATATAAAATCAACAGGTACAAATTGTTAATTCACTTAGCAATAGATTTTAAGGAACACTTCCTAGCAACGCAAAGATCAACCCTAAACAGAAGATGTTGTCCAATTAAGAAGTAAAAGAGAGATAGAGGATGTAGTTAGAAAAGAGAAAGAAGTTATGAGAGAAATAAAGGAAACTAAAAGGTTTAAAGAACATGTTTCTAAGGATATGAAAATTTTAAAATCTCCAACTAACATCAATTTAGAAAGACCACCACCTCCATTTCCTCAAAGACTTAGACAACATGAGTTGGATAACCAATTTTCAAAATTCATGGAAGTACTTGAGAAGTTAACGATAAATATTCCTTTCGCTAAAGCTTTGGAACAGATGTCAAGTTATGCAAAGTTTATGAAGGAGATATTAAACAATAAAAGGAAATTTGGAGAATACGAGATAGTTGCACTAAGTGAGGTGTGTAGCACTATACTTCAGAAAAACGTCTTAAGAAACTTAAGGATCCTTCTAGCTTAACAATTCCTTGTGTATTTGGAGAAAGTTTATGTGGAAAAGCTTTATGTGATTTAGGATCGAGCATTAATGTGATGCCTCTATCTATATTTAAAAGGTTAGGTTTAGCAGATATTTCTCTCACTACTGTAACCCTTCAGTTAGTTAATCGATCTATCATTTATCCAAAAGGGGTTATAGAAGATGTGCTTGTTAAAGTGGATAAATTTATCTTTCCTATGGACTTTATTGTATTATATATGGAGGAAGATAAAGAAAATGTAATTATTTTGGGGAGACCTTTCCTTGTTACCGGACAAGCTATGATAGATGCACAAAAAAAAGAGTTGACTATGAATATTAATGACAATGTAGCCACTTTTGATGTGTTAAAGACTATGAATTATCCAGCTGAGAGAAAATATAATGATTTTTTTGGTGGATGAAATTGATTATCTAAGTAAAGACCATTTTCAAGAAAGTTTTGAGAGTAATTTAACACATGAGATCGAAATGGACTGTCATGATGAGTTGAAAATATTGTTTAAAGAAGACTGTTTGTATGTTTAGGAGAGGTGTGAATTGATGGACGTTACTGATAATAATAAAATTTTAATACCATCTGTTGAAAAATTTCATGAACTTAAGATTAATGTACCCCATACAAATTTAATGCCAACCTAAGGGAATTCATCTACACCACCAGTCTTTATATCTTCAAATTTGACTCAATCGTAAGAAGAACCTGAATTGAATGATGAAATCAGTAAAATTTCTCCTAAGAAAGAGTTATTCAAAATCACTAAATGGCATATTCCATGGTATACAGACAAAATGAATGAGATTCTGATGTTGGGGCAACCAAAGTAAACATTGCATACATCAGGTCGTCGATGTTAGTTCAAGCACTTCATGGGAGTTAACCCATGGTTATCTTTGTTATTTGTTTAGTATGATTGTTTTCATGTTGGATTGGATAATATTGAAATGTTGTAATTTGATCCATGTTTGATGTGTAAGAGTAGATTGGATTAATGTTGTAAGGAAATTCCTTCATCATGACTAGATTTGTATATGATTTCTAATAGTAGCAAGTTGACGAGTCTGCTACGACTTAGCTCTCAATCAGAGCTGAGCATTACCTTGAAGCATGTAGAGTTTGGACTTGGACCACACCATGTCAACTCTATTACTTCCTTTATCTGACTTTGTCTTCACTGAGTAAGGTCATGAACTTACTAAGTGAACAACATCTGGATGAACTGCACTATTTTTATTTACCATATTGTGTATACCTTAGACTTAGAGTACCCAGAAATTGGTAACACATGAGGGAATTCTGGTCCATGAGTGATAACCATATAAAGTTTTATAATACACCCACATTAGTAGTGTAGTTTCTTCCGTTAGAAATTGAAAGTAAGCAGGGGAAATATGAGTAGAAGGAAGACCGAATTAACCTCTGTTGTTGTTTGTTTATGAATCTGTGTCTATGTTTGTGAGCCAAGTTGAATGAGTCATTGGAGATGATAAAACTTATCTTAATATTTTAAACCTGTTAGCATCTAGCAATTTCTTTATAAAGTTTAAAATGTGTTCCTATTTAATCTTCAGTTTGTTCTTGTTCTACTATTTAATATTCCTTTATAGTGTTATGTTAAGCATGTTTAGGCTATATTTGCTTTCTACTACAATATTCTACCATGTGTTATTTGTTGATATTTTTGTAGGATGTGTAGTAAATTGTAAAAGTGATTTTTCCCTGCCGCTTATTTTTGTACTTCATTGTTATACATGTTTAAGCTTAAGTTTAGGGGAAAAGAAAAATGTTTCAAATTTAAACCTTACTTGTATTTAAAAGTACTACAAATAAATTTGTATTTTATTTCTAATGATTATTGTTATGTGGAGTCACCTTAAAGATGTTATAATTTTAAGTATAGAAAGGGAGTAGGAAAACTTAGTTGATATTTTTAGTGGGGTGAAATATCATGGGAAAAAGAATAACTATCTTTAGTATGAAAAATTGTATTTTTAAAAAAATCAAGGATTCTTAGAACTTTTATTTTCAAATATTTAAGGCTCTTCTAGAAAGTATTTAAAAAATAATACATCTTTTCAAGTGAAGGAAAGTAATAAGTTTTAACTTCAGAGGAGGATAGTGGAATTCAAAATTATTTAAGGAATTCTCTAGATATAGTAATTCTCACATACAAAAAAATAATAATAATGGATCAGAAAGATCCTGAAAAAAAAAGAGAAAAAAGATGCAAAAAAACGAAGAAAAAAAAAGAATAAAGTGAGGAAAAGCTTGAGGAGAGGTCCTAATCTAAAATTGGTTTCACTTGAGTCTTTCTAGAGTAAAGAACTTAGAACAATCCTAAGCTTGATTTTTATACTTATATTTGTAAAAATTATTTTTGAGAGATTTTTTAAGTCTATATAGTAAAGTTCATAGGATCCGAAGTTTGAAAAATTTACATATATTTATGAATTAGATAGAAAATTAAATTTCCAAGTTTGATGATATCTATTTTAGACACAGGGCTAGTCTGATTCACTGAAATTTCTTCTGATTTGAACTATCACATTTTTAGAACAAAATTTTGGTAATTCTAAATGATGACCCATTAGGTCTAATCTACATAAATTATTTTAAAAATGTAATATTACTTGAGGACAAGTAGTGTTTAAGTTTGAGGGATTTTGATATGCCTAAAGATGTACTATTTTTCATGCTTTATTTTATAATGATATTACACTTTAAAGGTATAATTTCTTATTTTTTAGTTGTAGGTACATCACATTGAAGAATTTGGAGTGATTGGAGCAAAAGGAACAAAAATGGACCAAAACGGAGCAAAACGGACAAATCGGGTCGAATCGGGGCACACCGGAGCAATGGGGGTCGAAACCAGACACTTAAGTGTCTTTGCCCAGCACTTAAGCACCTGAATATTAAGCGCCACTAGAAAGAGAGGGGGGCGCTTAAGCGCCCAAAAATCGACGCTTAGGCGTTGGTGATGGTTTTTAACATATCTTCTAGAATATAGGTCGGATTTGGACGATTTTTGAAGCGGTGCTTCGTGCATCTCTTGAGGAATTAATTGAAAATGAGAAAATGGACTTTCTAGAAGAATTTTGGGTTGTTATATGGAGTTATGAAGAGTCACTTGAGGCACCATTTGAATGATTCATTAAATCTGGACATTTTTGAAGAGACAAGCATCTCTTTGGATATAAAAAAAGGCTTGGAAATATTTTTAAAATAACTCTTGGACTCTTGAATTAATTAGAAGAAGAGAAGAAGACTTGGAGAAGAAGAAGAAGGCTTGGGCGTGAGCCCCAAGTGGGGCGACAAGGTGAGAGAGAAAGAGAGAGAATGAAAGATTTCTTCTTTTATTTTCACTTTGTTCTTGGAGAGGATTGTAATGAGATTTCCTTTGCTAAACAACGAGAGTTTGATTTACATTAGAGATAAATATTTTCATTGTATTTTGATTTGAATTTATTGCTTTGTATGGTTTCAAAGTCTTGTTCAATGAAAAGTTCTTATTGTTTCTCCATGTGTAGTGAGTTATTTTCTTTACTCTTCCCTCTTGTAATGAATTAGTATGCATGTGTAGGATATAGAATTGTGTAGAGTGAGAATATATTGTGATGAATTTACTTTGTTTTCCATTTACATGTAAACTTGATCAACTTGCATGTTAAAATCTGTTGTGTGAACATGTAAGATCCGGGAAGGTGTTATCTCAATCAACTGTGATAGAATCACATGAGATTGTATGGATGAGAATGTGGAGTGCAAATAAATAGGAAAAAAATCTTTAATGGGTGTATAATTAGAGGACTTTAGAGTGACAGGCTAAAGCCCCATAATTTTGTCTATTGTTTTAGGTTTTGATGCGAGATGTTAGCCTCCAGGTGGAGGGATAAGAGAGAACTCTAGAGTGAGAGCTAGTATCTTCCCTGCCTAGCCCGTCTTCAGAACTATTCAAACTTTAGATTAAATAATGTTCTTTATAGCATCTCTAGTAAGGGTAAAGAATATAATTGCTCCTATTTGTCATAATCTCTCTCACTACTTGTTTTACTTTTACACATGTCACTATTTTCATTGCATGAGGAAGGGTACTTTCATAGTGATAATTGTAAGATATAATTAAAATTAATATTTTATCAACCTTCCAATTTAGAGTGTGTTATTCTAGACTAGAACTTCTCTTGAAAGCCGTCGTGATTAACCTCGATCTCCGTAGGATCAATATTCGGGGTTTAATCAGAAAGCTCTATATTACTTGATAATGATACATATACTTGCGTAGAATCCCTACTATTTAAAAATATAATTGAAATCTTACTTCACTTCAGATCAAGCTTGGGATCAAGTTTTTGGTGCCATTACCGCTGATTTAAATTTTCAAGTAGTGGTGTCAATTTCATACATTCTACATATAAGAAATATCGGGATCAAACGCTTTAGTCGATAAAACACATGGGTTACTGATAAAGTGATCTCCAGCTAGGTGGGTTGAATACCTTCACATCTTAGTAGATCTGGTATCTCAATAATTTGTGAGGATGAGCCATGGAGCCCTGACCAGGCTATGTCTACATGTCTAGGTTCTTATTTGACTTGCATGTTGATCTACCCCTTTGGGCACAATCGTTCCCTTTATCAAGACTTTTGTAGGTGTGTACTGTAAGCCATTTTTAACTCAATGATTTCTACCCATCAGCTATAGTTATTCACCCTCCGCTTGGTGTCCTAGTTCACCTTGATGACGAGAAACTTTCCCTTATTAGAACCATAGAAAATCTCTTTGGTTGTCAATATTTTCAGGACTATTTAGTGCAAGCACAATGCCTTCTATCGTGAGTTTTCTTTAGTATTCCTCACGATGTAATTGACCATGAGGATACGTCATAATGAGAGTGCTTCTTGAAAAAAGAATAAAATAAATTTAATTTTATATTCTAATTTAGTTACAAGATTTTTTTACAGGATCTTTCTCATATATTCTCTTGGGTCAAACATTATTTGATTTACTATGGATCACTCTTGTCTGGTTTATCTTATGAGGATTTTTCTATATGAACAACTTAGTAGCCACTTTTTTTTTTTTTTTAGTTTTTTTTTCCCTTTTAGATCTATCTTTTCTTCATTTGCTTCTCTATCCATGGGCGACCTACAAAGGGGGGATTTGAAGAAGGCAAATGTTAAGAATGTTGTTTCAGTTGGAACAAATAAAGTGGGATGCGAACATCAATGCTTGATATCACATGGTTAACACTCAGACTCGTGATCGACGGCTCAAAGCTGGGAATAAATGTCCCAAGCACCTAAGATATAACTTGAGAAAAAGATCGAAGGGGCATGATCCTTCACAAAAGTGCTACCCTTTCAAATGTTATTGTAAGAAGCCATTTCTTACATGGTCTCGCCTGGGGCTTTTGGCATGATTCTTTTTCTTTAAATGATATGATGTGTCTTTTCAGAATCTGAAGCTCCCTTGATTCCCATTACTTCATTAAGAAATCTCTAACAATTTTCTCAAGGGATTCTCATCGGGTTCAACAATTTCCATTTCAGTTTAACATTTTTATTTTCAACCTAATTCAAAGTAAAATCTAAATAATCTTTAATCTCAATCTTTGGGTGTTTGGCATGTAAAATACATTAGTCGTGATATGCGCAAAAATAACTTTTTTTTTTGGACTAAATCAATTAATGTAATGTCAATTCTGCTTCAATCATTGGACACGTGTCTGGCTGCTTAACACCGAAGATTCCAAATTTTCAACGGGCTAATCGGCGGATCAGCTTGACTTGCCCGCACTTGGACGTAACATTTCCCCATCCAGCAGTCGCCCGCACGAAGTTTTCCATGCATCGCCAACACGGCGTCATGCAATTGCTTAATTGATTTCCAACGAGCCCTTGCCGGACCCACGTTTTTAAATGCTCGTGAAAGTAACGCAGGAGGCATAGAGAAATATTCAAATTATACCCTTTCTACTAACAAACCCACAAATGCACCCTTACTGGATGAGGTGCCTACCATGCATCTAAAAATTTACACGTAAAAAAAAGGTCAAAACAACCGTTGCAGTGTCGTGGTGACGTGTTGGATTCGTGCGTGGCCCATCGATGACGCCGTCGCAGAAATGGGTTGTGACGCAAAGACAATTTTAGTTAATTTAATAATTGAGCTTATGGGGGTTAAATAAATCCTTAACTACTTTGTGTTTTAAATAGTTCTTACGATTGAGCAAAAATGCGAGCACATCAGGAATTAGTTTACACGAAATTTAAGAAAAAAATGATGATAAACACAAAGAGCATTGATATGTCATTATGTTATATGTTGGTCTCAAAAGCCGACGAATAACTCGATAAATATTGCATGGTCCTGTCAGCACCTGCTTTCCCTCTGCTACTATCATGAAGATCAGCAATCACTCAGAATAGAGTTCATCAATATAGGATGCTTGTCGGATTATGATGATCCACCCACTACCCAATGAGATATTCTTTTTTTGAGGATAATGTGTCTTCACAATTGGTTTCCTTGAAATGAGTAATCGAATATCATTAAAGTAGACAGAAAGACGCTTGGTCGGCCGAATGAATCTTGGCCGGCCGAACAAATTTCAAGTAACCAAATTGAGCAGTTACGAATGTAATGCAGTGTCTAAGGCGGTTACGAAAATTGAGCGGTGCCAACATAGGTTATAGGATCATAATAAATGTAATTTAGTTTAAAATATATAAATGTAATGACTCGTTAATTATGATAACGACCCCTTTTTACATGAGGACAATCATGTAATTTGCAAGATCTCATCTTATAAATAGGGGGTTAATTTTCAAGAGAGAGGACTCTGGATAGAATTCCGACTAAAACAAGAGATTATCTTAATCTTCATTTTTTCTTCTTTCATTCGACTAACACTCTATTCATTGGGTATGATCTATGACAAATTATGATCTAACATCCTAAAATGTGAGGTGAGCGTGGAATATTGTCTTCAACAAGACGAGGAGTGCGTCAAGGTGAAGGAACACATCAAGGAGAAACATCCAATGTGGAGTCTGCACGGGCACTTGTGCAATAACAAATCTAAGGGCTCCATGATCGGATGGAAGGTCAAATTGCAGAGCTAGCCCGAGTGGTGCTCGAGGGAAGGGTGCAACCTCTCCCACAACCTGATTCGCCAACACCAGAGCCCCAAGCTCAACAGGCAGCCCAAGCCACCGAGCAAGTGGAAGTGTCCCAGTACTAGGATTGCCAGATCCGTGCCAATGGGAGAGTTATAGCCATGATCAGTAGAAGTCTATAACAAGATAAGAAATGCATTCACCCAACATATTGTGGAAGTTGAGCCACTGTAGAAGTTTAAAGTTCCCTCTTTGTAATCATATAAGGATCAGAGCGACCCTACTGACCATATTGCATTCTTCAAGTCAGCAATCTGCCTTCAGAGGATCTCTGACGCATTAAAATGTCAGTTGTTCTACACCACATTGAGAGATTCCGCTCTTCAGTGGTTCAATGGACTTCCCGGAGGAACTATCAATCCCTTCAGAGATTTTAGGAAGTTGTTCTTGGGGCAGTACACTAGCCCCCAAAAATCATGAAAGGACTCATATTCTTGGTGGTTTGTGAAATAGGGGCCAAACGAAAGCCTTTGGACATATATTACAAGGTTCGAGAAAGAGATGCTCAAGGTATGGAATCTTGAACCAGCTGTTGCTAAGGAAGCTCTGGCGTAAGGACTGCAAAATCTACGATTCTGATATTTCCTTGATCTACAGAAACCTAATACGTTGGCTGCACTCCTGGAGTCAGCCAACAAGCATATCACGACCGAGGAGTATATGAACCAACCATTTCCAAAGGCAAGAAATCGGTTTGACAGCCAGGCAAAAATAACTCGAGGGATCTTGGATGGAGAGAGAAGGATGGCTCACACGCAAAATGCAAGAAAGGTCAATCAACATGAAGGGATAAAGAAGACAAACAAGACGGATGCATACACAACCAATCGAATGACCGATCTATAGAAGATTGAAGGACATCTAGATATGTATCACTGTGGGTTTTGATGGTAGAACTCATTGACACAATTGAAGATAAGAAATATTTCTGAAAAGTGGCTGCATTGAAAATTG
Source organism: Phalaenopsis aphrodite (assembly GCA_003013225.1). Lineage (NCBI taxonomy): Eukaryota > Viridiplantae > Streptophyta > Magnoliopsida > Asparagales > Orchidaceae > Phalaenopsis > Phalaenopsis aphrodite. Next base: position 275,608 of record NEWO01000524.1, on the reverse strand, counting down.
GGGCCTCCCTTTGAAATCCCAGAAAATACTATAAGTATCATCGGGTCCATGGACATGTCACCGAAAATGCAGGCACCTTCGTAACATAATGAAGGACCTAAACCAGGCCAAGAAACTCAAGGGGTTTGTAGCCTCGGAGGCCCACATCGGAGGAAGAGCGAGGCTCGAACGAATAACTAGCAAGCCTACTCGAGCCAATAGTATTCACATAGTAGAGATTGTACTAGTGGTACTGGGAGGCAATTCATATACCTGAGTCGACCGGAAAAGGAGTCGATTAGACTGCTATTGTGCTATTGCAACCGTTCCGAAGAACCATACAGTTAAATAAATTCTTAACAACTTGATGTCTTAAGTAGTTCCAACGATTGAGCTAAAAATGCACCACAATTGGATTAGTTTGATTAGTGATGAACTTTAAGGGTATCAAATTGGATTCGTGTGTCAGGTCGGGTTTGATTTGAAATTAATCTGACTCAAAATAGAAAATATTAAACATACCAAAAAGTCCAACATGGATATGAGCCACCTTCAAACCCTTTTAACAGAAGGAATAATAATTATTCAGGTCAAGAGGTCTGTTTTGAGTCAATCTCAAGTCAAATCTAGGTTGGCAGTTTTATTTCAAATTAATTTAGAGTTGGCAGATCCAATTTAGCCATATTCGAGTTTGTGGGTCAACTTGAATCTGAACCAAATAATTAAATAGGTTAAAATTTTAACTTGAACCTAACTCGAAATTTATACAGGTCAACCTGCACTCAAATTTTTCTTGTTCGGATCAAGTTGACATATCATGTCAATCTTTGACACCCCTAATGAAGCGTACGTGAGTTTGAATAGAGTAATATAATAATAGTTATGAAATATTGTTTAGGGGATGTTTGAGTTGCCAAAAAAAGAATGTGGTATATTCAAATTTTGGTGGATTATGGATGTACATCAGTTGCATCTTTTTCTATAAAGTAAATGCACGGGATTTTTTTCTGCTTGGTAGGTGCATACAAAATAATATAAAAATAATATATTTTAAATACTTTTGAGTTATTTGGTTATCTGTAAATGAAATGAAAAGATATTATTTTTATTGTTTAGTAGTTATCTATCATAAAATATTCTAAAATTTACATGTTTAATATTTAAATAATCATACTTATTTATATAATATTTTAGACTAAAATTACAATTATATATATATATATATATATATATATATTATAAAATTATTTTTTTATAAATTAATATTACTATTTTTTTATAATTGTAAAATTAGTGTTATATTAATAAATATAAAATTTGACTTAAGTTATAGGTGAACTAAAAATTCATACATTATACTCATTTTAATGAGTGTAGCAAGTAATGAATTTCTCATTAATTATGCCAATGGGAGGAGCCTGTGACATTTAACAAAATTGTGTTATGTCTCTTTTTTGGAAAGCTATGGTTAGGGCTGTCAATTTGGCTCGTTGTTCGTGAACAGCTCGTGTTCGGCTCGTTAAGCAGCTCGTGTTCGGCTCGTTAAGCAGCTCATGTTCGGCTCGTTCGTTAAGCCTAACGAGCCGAACATGAACAAATTTTTAAGCTCGAAATGTAAACGAGCCGAACACGAACAACAGTTTGTTCGCTCGTGTTCGGCTCGAAAAAAAAATTATATAGCTTTTTATATAACAATATATTACATATATTATTTATATAATAATATATTATATATATTTATATCTAAGTTTAAATCACAACACCTCATGTGGCAATGTGGTTAAGGTCTTCTTTTGTATAGATTTGATCCAGGTTCGAATCCCACACTTTACATCTATTTTTCTCAATTTTAGTTAACGAGCCAATTTCGAGCCGAACACGAGCCGAACACGAACACGAATATTTAAATCGAGCCGAACACGAACACACTGTTCACGAGCCAATTTCGAACACGAGCCGATTTCGAACACGAGCTATTTCGAACGAGCCGAACACGAGCCAAGCCTGAGCTCGTTCAAGCTCGGCTCGTTTACAGCCCTAGCTATGGTGAGAAGTTGCATTTTGCAATGAAAGAACTATGAAGTATGTGTGTTTATATTCTCAATTTTTTTAATTTATATTTCTTCCTTTACAACGATACCAAAAGCTTTACTCCGAAGTAAACAAGAATGCAATTATTATATTTAAATAATGAAATACTATACAAGTATATGTATCGTTATCAAGTAATATATTACTTTTTGATTGAGTCCCAAATATCGAACCCACGGGAAGAATTATAATCTTTTAAGAAGAAATTAGATAACAAATTCTAATTTACAAAATATTTTTATTCAAACTATAAATGCTATAATAGGAATGAAAGTTCAATTCTTTTTGGTATTTTTTTATAATTGAAAATAAAGTCAACAACTAACTAAATTTGTAAGATGAAAGTAATATAAATAAAATAATTTTGTTCTTATCATGAATCAGTAACAAGTATATGAATTATGTTATGGAAGTATTCAAGTTGTGTTTTGCCAAATATGAGCAATATTATTCTTTACCCTTATTAGAGATGATATAATGAATATTGGCTAATTTAAAGTTTGAATATCCTGAAGACGTGCTAGGTAGGGAAGATATTAACTCTCACTTCAGAGTTCCCTCTTCTCTCTCCACCTGGGGGCTAACATCTCGTATCAAAACCTAAAATAATAAACTAAATTGGTGGATTTAGTTTGTCACTCTAAAGTCCTCTAACTCTACACCATTTAAATTTAACTTCTCTATTTATTTACACTCAAGCATATGCATTACATTCTCATCCATGCAATCTCATGTGATTCTTACCATTAGTTGATTGAGACAATACCATTATAGATCTTACATGTTCTCACAATAAATATTAACATCTTAATTGATCAAGTCAAGAAGTAAATGAAGTACAAGGATTAAAATCATTACAACTTATTCCAACATTAAAGACCAATACTTCACGTGACTTCCATCCAACACTTAATCACTTATCATTTTAAGGAAAAAGATAAAGAAAACTACTCAGAATTAACAGAGAAAACACAAACACACTTAAGTTTAAAAATAGAAATCATGTAAACACACAAGGAGTCTAAATTAAAACCAAATGTATTAACAAAGATAAAAAAATTATCTCAAATTCCTCTCCATCAAACTCTTAAAGTTCCTTTGAATATTTTTTCTTCCTTTCTCTTAAAATACTCTCTACTAACACACTACAACTCCTCCCTTTCTTCTCTCTAAAAGTATCCTAACTCTATGATAAGAGCGGTAGAAAGACGTCTCTAAGAGAGGGGGAGACGGTGGCTAATTGAGTCCTCTTCGATCATTCAATCCAAGTTTTCTTTTATAATTCTCCAAAAGGTTCTTTGGTGTCTCTTAAAAAATATGTCCACATTCAATAAATCTTTCAAGGGTTGCTTTCTTTCAATAGCCATTTGAATGTATTTTCATGTCCATTAACCATAAACCATGTTTTCACAGAGAGTATGGTTAATAAATACCCCCATTAACCATAAACCACATTTTCAACTTGCAAATAAATTAATAAATACCCCTGCAAATAAACCATGCCACATAACACCCCTTTAAAATTTGTCCAAATTCATTAAATTTTTAAATAAATACCTCTGGCACGCAGTGCAAGGTATATGGCGCTTAAGCGTGGCCTACTCTGTTTTCCTGACACTTAAGCACCAGCCCTGGGTGCTTAGGCCTACAGTTCATTTGTGCACTTTCTTCATTTTTGCTCCAAATTTGATTATTTTTCACTCATTTCTCCAATTTTCATCCATTTGACTATAACTAAAAGAAAAAAATGCACAAATACCTTCAATTAAAGCGCAATATTCTCAAAAATAAGTATAATAATGTGTACATAAATGTTATATATTTTAGGTGTATCAAAATCTCTCAAACTTAAAATGTTGCTTGTTCTCAAGTGACACTCCTATCTTTCAAAACCAAATAAGTAGATCATGTAAATGAGTTTCTTTAGGATATTCTAAAATTTTGAAATAGAAATATAGTAGTCCAATTTAGAAAAACTTTAGTAAATGTGACCAACTTAGAGTTTAGAAATCTTTAATGTAAAGAAGTCTGAAAATATGAGTTCCTATCTGGTTCAGAAATACTTTTAAATTCTCCAAATATAGGGTTTAAACATTCTATCTTCTCCATTTAAAAAAAAAATTATTAAGAATAATTATACAACTATATTATTTCCTTATCTTAAGAGTTTCTTAAGTCTTATACTTTTAAAGATCAGATGTGGAACCAATTTTTGATTAGACACTAATTCTCAAACTTCTCCTGCCATTTTCAACTTTACTTTTCTTTCTCTTTTTTCTTTCTTTTTCTTTTTCTATTTCTTTTTCTTCTTCTAGTGAGGATTACCTGAATTCCACTCTTCCTTTCCTAAAGCAAAGGTTTGATATAAATCTTTTACTTAAAAATCTAATAATAGTTTTGAAATTTATTTTTAATAAAAAAATTTAATTATTGAAAATAAAAGTCTAATCCTTCTATATTTTTCAAAAATACAACTTCTTCTACTAAAAATAGTTTCTTCATTACTACAGGTTTCAACTAAATTTTCATACTCATTTCTACATTCAAAATTTCACTTTCCAATATAACTTCATATACATAATCATTTTTTCAAATCAACGTCAAATTTATTTGTAGATTATTTGAGAAAAAATAAAATTTATGTTTTGGAAATTTGTTTTTCATCCCCCCACACTTAATTTTTTTAATAAGATAAAACATTTTAGCATCATATATATAGGCATCAATGAAAACTAAAAATAACATGCTTACATGAATTTTGACACCCTAAATATATAAGTACAAAAATTAAAATTAAAAACAGGAGTAAAAATTAATTTATCAAATTTTATCTTAACATTAACATATTTGAGATTCATTAGACTTTTATGCAGTGGAGGATAACATAAAAACAAATAAACACACTAACATAAATTCATAACTGCAACAAAGAGAATACATGGTAGTAAAGTGAAAATTTAAACATGAAGTTCTAAAGTGAATGTTAGTAATAGTTTAAACCTTCCGAATATTCTGGAATAAGTTATACATAAACCAACAAAATACACTAAACAACATGATTAACACAATTACTACCACAAAAAAAATATAACTACTCACAACAACACAAATGCATCATAACAGTATCTAACACATCAAATAACAACACAAAAAATATAAACATTTTAAATAATTACAATACATAACAAAGTAGCAGTTCAATACACCTACAACACAAAAAGTTCACATTAAAAAAAAAAACTCCTTATCATCATCATTACTATAATAAAAAGTATTTGGCTAATATGAAAGGTATTGTGGATATGAAGGAAAAACTACACTTTGGTCAACCCTGATAAGGTTTTCCAAAGATGAGTGAAACTTTTCTTCATACTCACTATGTCTCTTCATGTAACTATCAATATGATCTACATAGTTCTCTAAATTAAGTACTTTATCTGTAGTATATTTGATGTTATATAACATGCTTTGCATTGATTGTGCCTATGAATCAGAACTAGTAGATTGACCTTGCGATGTAGATGCTTCCTAAGTACAAACATGAGATGTAGAGGCATCAGAACTTCTAGAAAATCATCCTCTCATGCCAAATATAGAATGTTGTGAATAAAATTTTACATTGACAATTGTGATAGGCTTTAGAGGCTGCAAAATCTCCTCCCAACTATAAAATCTAACAACAGTCTGCTCACATAAGGAAAAAATTAAGGATGTGAATCCTAAACCTGCAGTAGTTACGGCTATAGCAGGACTAGTGATAGTCTGATAGATCAAAGATCCAATATCGATCAACTTAAAGTGTTGAATACAATAGTTCGGAGTGGCTCAATCTCTTGTAACTTCATTGAGGTGATTGGTAGAGAGTGGACGAGCTGAAATAAAATAGTGCCACGTTTTTGAGGTGGAATCAAGCTTTGACGTAGGGAAATTTAGTCTCCTTTCATTTGTTATTTTCCATAATCCTCTTCCCGTAATCAATGAAGATACAATCTCATGTAACTCCTCCTTAGTTAGATTATAATTAGAATAAAAACACAATACACTTGGGGCAGCTAGTAAAAAAAATTTATTACCCCAGGGGAAAAAGCTACTAACTTTTTTTCTAACCATAACATGATCTTCCTCTACCTCAGGGAGATTAGCATAGAACTCTCGAACCACAAAAATTACAACTACAGCAGAAAAACAACTAAATTATTCCCAATATCGGTGAACTATTAAATCTTCAACTGCTCCACCTGAATTTTTAAAACAATGCTCAGGAATCAATTTTCTTGATTGCATCGCTTCAGTATATCTATCCTGAGCTTTCGAACTAATAAATTTACTGGAATCGAAGCTAGACTTCCCCTTGCTCCTCTTCATTTTTGGTATCATTTCTAAAAATCATATAAAATTCACAATAAATCATAATCTCATTTCTAAATCATTAAAATTAACTTCCAAAAGCTTAAACCATCGTTTCCTCATATTTTTCATATAATTTTCTTAAATTTTCACCATGAATAGTGATTTTTAGATAAATCTCAAATGTACTCAAAATATATGATGAAAATAAAAATTTTTTACATAGAAGTGAAGTTCTCACCTTGAGAAGATGAAATCTAGCAATTTTGGCTTAATTCTACAATGAAATATTCACTTTAGAAGGAGCCCTAGGTCTCAAAATCACATAATCTCGAGGAAGAAGGTGACAGTTAGGGCAGAAATGTCTTTTTTCAGCTCAAATTTTCACTTTTAACGTATGTGAACCAGTTTAAGTGAACCGGCTCTTAAGCGTAACTGGTTTGGTGCTTAGGTGCCTACCTCTCGGGTAACCAACGCTTAAACGCGGGTCTAGACGCTTAGGCGCAAGTGCACAAATTTTGACATTTTTTTTTAAGTGAAATGCACATCTAGCCTATGTCAATCACCGTTAAATGGTCTTATAAATCTTAATAACTATATTCTTCCCCTCCAATTCTCCTCTTTCTCAAAATTCACCAATTTTCACAAATTCGATTCAACACAAAATAATAAAAAATTTTACACCCACAAACAAATACTTCATTAATTCACAAACAAATACAAACACTTTTGAAACATAATTTCACAATCGAAAGATTCTTGAATGAGATAACTCCTAAACACGTATTTCAAATACTAAACAAATTCAACATAAAAACACCTAAAACAAACTTAACACTAATATTAAGACACTTAAAAAAAGCAAACACTAACATCAAACAAATAACTAGACTTCTAGAACTTGATTCCATTCTCCTTCCGGGGGAACATAATCTGACGTTTTGTTAATTTCTCTTGGAGCATTTGGAATATAGATCTGATAGAACGAACGGTTGTAAAGTACTCTAATTGATTCTTCCGCAATCCATTTGTTTTTCAAGTACATCGCCTTGTCCGTTTCTTCGATAAAACTTGTATGGCAAAATTGCATCTTAAGTTGTCATCCAAAATGCTCCAAATGTGTGTTAGTCTCATTCACTTTCGCTTTAATTAAAGCCACATGTGTGATCTTTTTCGCTATCCTTTCTATACTAATGGCTAGAAATTCATTGTATAACTCTTGAGCACTTTGACTAATGAACTTTTTCTTCATGGCTTCTTCTTTCTTCTTCATTTCAATCTCCCAAGAAGACATTTTTAAAAGTTCTCACACTCTTCACTTAGACTTTAGGAAGAAAATTTGAAGTGGGGTAAGAATTCTCTTCATTCCATACTATTTATAGGCATTAGATCAAGCCAAGGCCCACTACACACGCTCTCAAACACTAAACCATGTTTAATTCTTCTAGAAACTTAATTCAGCACAGTTTGTTGACTGTCACACTTAAGCATCGAATGTTGGCGCTTAAGCGCCGGTGCTTAATTTAGCACAGGTCTGCTTAACAACCAAATATACATTCTAACACATATAAGTCATCAATTAAAGTCTTAGAATCATCACTAAATCAAATATATTCAAAATTACTACAACATTTGCCTTAATAAAAATCAACAACATAACGTTTAAAACAGAAACACACTGATAACTATGGGTTGCCTTCAACAAAAGCGCTTAGTTTAACGTCATCAGCCCAACTTAACCAGTGCTTATTCCAGTTGACCTAAAAATATAAGATCATTTAATTTAAGTTGATCCCCTAAATAATAGGGTTTAGTATGTGACCATTCACTTTGAATATTTTCTCAGTTTTAGGATCTTTGATATCCACACTCCATAGGGATAAACTTTTATCATAACAAATGAGTCCATCCACCTAGACTTAAGTTTTCTTGGAAATAATCTTAATCTTGCATTATATAACAAAACATGTAGTCTTGATTCAAAATTTTTAGAAAGAATCCTCTGATCATGCCACATCTTCATCTTTTCTTTATAAATTTTAGCACTCTCATAAGATTCATTCCTTATCTCTTCAAGCTCATTTAATTATAATAGTCTTTTCTCTTCAGCACTTTTTAAATTACAATTGAATTCCTTGATAGCCCAATATGCTTTATTCTCATATTTAACTAGTAAATGCCAAACTTTTCCAAATATTAGCTTATATGAGGACATTCCTATAGAAGTTCTATATGCAGTCCTATAAGCCCACAAAACATAATCAAGTTTGAATGACTAATCAATTTTTGGTGGATTCAAAGATTTTTGAAAAATTATTTTAATTTCACGATTGGATAATTCAGTCAAACAACTTGTCTGAGGATGATAAGCAATAGTAATTTGATGGTTGATAGGATATTTCCTTAATAATTTCTCCATTATTGTATTTCTGAAATGACTTCCCCAATTACTTATGATCACACTGAGCATCCCAAATCTACAAAATATGTTCGTTCTTAAAAATTTGGCAATACTTAGAGCATCACATCGAGGTAAAACAACAACTTATATCCATTTGGATACATAGTCTACTATTAATAATATATATAAATTTCTAAAAGATGATATAAATGATCCCATGAAATCTAATCCCTAAACATCAAATATCTCAACTACCAACACATAATTGAGGGGCAACTAATTTCTCCTATAAATATTGCCTACACGTTGACAACAATCAAAAGTTTTGATATAAACATTAACATTTCAAAAAATTGTAGGCCAATAAAATCCAGATTGCAAAATTTTATATGTTATTTTATCAACACCAAAATGTCCCCCAAAATCATAATTATGACATTTTTGGATAATTTCATAAGTTTCTTCTAATAGCAAACTTCTTTGAATAATTAGATCCTTTTCTTATTAATATAAAAATTGGTCATCCCAAAAATAAGTCTTAGCTTCATATAAAAAGTTCCTCTTCTGTTAGTATGTCAGACCATATGGTAAAATATCACTAACAATAAAGTTCAAAATGTCGGCACACCATGGCAGATGCCACTCATTAATATTGAACGATTCTTCATTTGGAAACTTTTCATTAATTTATTCTTCAAAACAAAGTGATTTATCTAATTAATGCCTGGACAGATAATCAGCAATTTGATTATCAGCTCCCTTCCTATCTGTTATTTCAAAGTCAATTTTTTTGATAAGAAAAATCTATCGTATCATTCTTGGTTTCGTATCTTTCTTTTTCATTAAATATTTAATAGCAGAAAGATTTGTTTGCACAACACATTTTGTTCTAATTAAATATGATATGAATTTATCAAAAGCATAAACTATTGCTAATAACTCTTTCTCAGTTGTGATATAATTAATTTGAGCTTCATTAAGAGTTCTACTAGCATAACAAATTTCTTTAAAAATCTTATCATGCTTTGTCCTAAAACAACTCCAATAGCATAATCACTTGCATCACACATTAAGTTAAAAGATTTTCCCAATCTAGTGAAACAATAATTGGTACAGTGACTAATTTTTCTTTTAATAGCTCAAAAACATTTCAACACTTTATCAAAATTAAAAGTTACATCTTATTCAAGTAAATGGCATGGAGACATAGAAATATTTGAAAAGTCTTTAATATATCGCCTGTAGAATCTAGCATGTCCTAAAAAACTCCTAATTTCTGTTACATTTGTCGGGTAAGGTAAATTAACGACCACTTGAATTTTTGCAGGGTCTACATCCATACCATTTTCTGATATCTAATTTTCTAAAACAATTCCTCCTGCTATCATAATGTTGACCTCACTTTTGGTTGAGGTCTAGTCTTTCCTATTTAATAGCTTGGGTCCAGCCATAGGACTTTCTTGTTGATTATTCCTATAGGACTAGAAAAGGAACTCTCACCATTAAAAGTTCTAAACCCTTCTTTGCTCAAATTGAAGTTCCATATATTGGTCATAACCTCTATCACTTAGTAGGTGGGGTCAATATGGGGAGCTCAAGGAGAGTTCCCATAGGATTGCTTAGCTTTAGGGCTACCCCTCTGGTAGTGTGGCATTGGGTGGTCTCACACACACACTTACACATTACACTTCCACTCATAACCCTAAGCCCAAGCATGCTTAACTTTGATCCCTTGACCCTTTGGGAGACTCATGCAGATGGTCTCCCATACCCACTAGCCCTAGGCTAGGGTTAGCTAAGACCAGTACATGGAGGACCCAAAGTAGAGGATTCCATTGGTCCATGCCTCAAGTAGGGTGACTAGAACTCCAATTTTACCAAAATACCTAACTCAGCCTTTTGCCCCAAACCTACCCAAATTACCAAATTACTGTTTAAACCCCTAAATTGGCCAAAATTACCAAAATACCCTTGGAGGTCAAAATTGTCCCAAAACCTTCAAAATCTTTCGAATGTCCCCAAAATCAATTTGAACCACTCCATTGAGATCAATTTGACCAATTACCCTAATTCACCCATAATGTCAACCAATTTGATCTCTATCTTCCCCATTTTCAATTCTAAACTCAAATTCATCATGTCTAAGCTTGATTGAAGCCAAATTCAAGCCCAATTGACTCACATTAGAATCCAATTTCAACCCACATTAAAAAGCCCCAATTTGACCCAAAACTAAAATCTCACTCAATTGAAACCCAAAATCTATCCAATTGCCCGACTTTTGCGTCATAAACTCTTCAAAACATTTCCTCACATCAAATTAAACCCTCAATTAGCCTTGTACAAGCCTTAATTTCATTCAAATTTGACTTGGACCAAAACTCCCAATTTTGCCCCAAATTGGCAATGCCCTCAAATTCAACCAAAATGAACTCAATAACCCCAAAATTTCCACTTAATTTCTATCCAAAACTCTTCATGAAAATCTTGAGGACCAAATTGAACCATAAATTAGGACTTAGCCAAACTCTAGCCCAACTCAAACCCAAGTCAAACCCAACATCCCCAAAATTGACCAAATGTCTAAATTTCACCAAATTGAACCTCCAAATCAATTCAAAATCACTCCAAATCTTTTATAAAATTGTTGTGACAATCATCTACACCATCTAGAGCAATCAATTGAGTCCAATGTCATGACTAGCCCAATCTAGCCCAACTTGAACCCAAAAATTGACCCATGACCCTAATGTGACCAAACCAAGCCAAACTAGTCAACCTAAGAACACTACAACCACCGACTGGACCCTAGTGACCAAGCTAGACCCATCTAGCCCAACCTATGTGAGCCATGGACCTAATGTCCCCTAAATTAGGGAATTTACTTCCTAAAATGCTTAAGCCAAGGAGATCTTTGCTTAAGCCAAGGAGATCTTTTCCAAAACCCATCACCAACCTAATTAATTGCTTTTATAGATTCCTCTGAGGTTCTTGAGCCTCCTGAGCACCTCCTCTACTTTAGCCAGCCACCCTAGTCATCGTAGGAGCCAAAACCAAGAGTCCCCATGTCTTAATACAAATTTAATTGCACCCATCCAAGCTGGCTTAGTCTTATTGGCTTTGACACTCTTCAACCCTCACTTGAATTGAACTCTACCCATTCCACCTCTATTTAAGCCACCTCCTCCATTGCAAAAATAAGATTTAACTAATTTTCTTGGGGAAACACTACCAAATTTTTCCCAGAGCTCTTTCAAGACTTCCTAAGCACATTACAATCATCTTTTAGCCATTTCCCCCACTGCTTGAGCTAAATTTTTTAGCCCAAAATCATGACAAATTTCAGTCATCCTAAAAAACCCCTCAAACTCTATATTGAACTTCTCTTAAGCTTCCCCAAAGCAAGAGAGAAAGTTTCCCATTAAAATCCCCCTCTTTTGAGCTCTTTAAACCACTCCTAGACCAAAGCCGCACCCCATTTCATTGAACTTGTACTTGGAGCTTACACCAAAGGTAACCAACACATCCAGGAGGTTTGTGGGACTCCACTAAAGCTTCCACAAGCATCTAATTGAGACCTCCCCTTTCAGACAAAGGGCATCTAATTGAGGTCTCTCCTTTCAAACAAAGGTATAGGCCATTAACCCCAATCTTGAGCTTGATTTTCACTAATTGTGAAGTGAAGTTTAATTTCGTAGCATTGTAACCGTACGGATGTGTTTGTCTTGAGTAGATGAAGGTGTAGGAACAAACTCCATGTAATTTGGTTGAGTATCGAGCGAGATCTTAGGTCTAAAAGTTGTGCGGTTCACGGGCTTTGGCCATCGGGGATGATGACAGAGACCTGTCTGATCCCGCGTGTATCGGACGGAAGGACGAGATCTCATCGGGCGAGCTTTTGGTACGTGAACAGCGGGTCGAGTCAGCACTGACTCAGACTACGACGCCGAACCAGAACACGTCGCGTGGAGGCTTTGGAGATTCCAAGGATTGTGTGGCAGCCACGTGGTTTAAATAGAAAAATAAGGATATATTGATTTAATTAAATCCCACAACTTTAAAAATTTATATCTTTTCATAGAAAAATCATAAAAATAAAATAAAAATACCCTCTTGCTCAGTGAGTAGAGGAAATTAATGTGGAAAAAAAATAAAAATTATTTGTTGACTCTTTGATTTTTAATTGATTAAATAGTCTCTGTGTTATTTTAATTCATTTTGATTAAAAATTGTGCATCATGGCTTAAAATTTTTATAGCTTGTTACTCATGATAGAGGGGATATTCTCTGACATTCCCAAGATTAGAGAGCATCTATGTGCTTTCAACTCTAATTTTCAAGCTTGGATGACTATTTTGGCTTTAATTAATTATATAATTAAAATATCACTTAGAAAATTATGGCTTTAATTAATTATATAATTAAAATATCACTTAGAAAATTATGAAATGAATTTTAGTAAGTTCTCTGTGGTTAGAGAAGTTTAAGAAAAATATCATGATGGTCTGAATTATTTTGTGTATTTCTATAATTAATTAAATGTGTATAATTTGTATTAATTTATTTAAATTAAATATTGATAAAAAATTAATGAAATTAATTCCACCATGTGTGTAAAAATTATGTTGATTCACTATAAAAATTTTAAATTTATTTGATTAATTTTGAGCATTAAAGTTGATTTTATGAGAAATATTGTATTTTTGTACAAAAATAAATATATTAAATTAAATACACCTAGGAAAATTATGAAAAGTGGTTTTCTAAGTTCCTTATGATGAGGGGCACTTAGGAAAAATAAAATTATTTTTTTGAGAGAATACTTCATTTTTCAGCTTTATTTTAAATTAAAAATAAATTAAAATTCTAAAAATACAAAAATATTTCAAAATGCTCCTAATGGTTTCCAGATCACTTAAACTCATGAAAGTATTTTTCTCAATTTTTCTAAGTTAAAAATAAATTTTTAAAGTCGAAAAATGTATTTTTCTTATTTTTTATTAAAAAATTATAATAAATAAATTAAAAATCATAAAAATATAAAATTTATTTTTCTGAGTTCTCTCGACTTAGAGAGGTTTAATAAAAATGTTAAAAACATTTTTTGTTATTAAAACATATTTTCCATTTAATTAAATCACTAAATATCAATAAATAATTATAAAATTAAATTAAAATTTTAATTTAGAAAATCATGCTATGTTACATAAGTGTTTCTCTAACCTAAGAGAACCTCTAATATTTCTCCCATAAACAAAAATTTTATTTTGGTTGACTAAATAAATTAATATTAAAAATCTTTTTTTAATGTTAAAGTAATTATTTAAATTAAATTAAAATTTCCAAAAACCACATTTTCTTCTCTGATATTTTAATTAACTCATGGATAGGGTACTCTTAAATTTTTAAAGTAATTTGAATTTTGTTTAATGAATTATGAGGTGGAGAGCCTCATAGGTAAAATGATCATTTTAGACTGTGGTGCGTTAATTAAAATTTAGGATTAATTAAAGGGAAAATGGGTAATTTTTTATCCTAATGGATACTTTTGGATGATTGAAACACAATGGGTTAAAAGGTAGAAACCAATTTGCCACATTTTCATAATAAGTAAGTGTATACTTTTCTAAATTATTGGGATCTGGAAATTAGTAAAAAACAAATGATTATGGAGTGATGGGCTAGGAGAATGATAGTTAAACTTATTTTAAGCCCACAATTGATGATGACATGATCTTTTAATAAAGATATATATCACTTAAATTTAAATTCTTAATGATTGTGAATTCTCTCAATGAGATTGTTAAGGGCTTGGTGGTGATCTAGGCTTGATATTTAAACTTATTTGATGAGATTTAGAAAGGTAACATAATTAATGATAAACACCTCTAAACACTACAAGCCTAACTTTAGTGGTGGGTACAAAAGCTTTAATGAATTAAGTCTTACCTCAGGGGCATCCACCCACATAACTCTTAAGGGAAATATCAATTGATTAATTGAGCACCCTGTCTTTGAGATAATAATAACGTCAAAGTTCACCGAGTAGCGAGGTAATATTTTTTTAACTTGACATTGGACGATTAATGGGACGTATAATAAGTTCAAAATGAACTCAAAATGTTTCAAGAGATCTGTAAAGCAATTCAAGTTCATTCCCCGAATACTTTGGAATCTCTTGGACATTTTGAAAGACAAATTGAACTTGCTATATTTTCTTCTAAAATCATCCACTAAGATCTTTCGGGACTCAATAAGTTATAGTTGGGAGTCTATTAGATACACCTTCATCTACTCTTGCAATTTATTTTAATTTCCTGCAAAATTATATACATGTTGCAAAAACTAATCTTTCAGCAGGAATGCTAAGAAGATGACAGGTATGCTTTTAATAGTGTTATTTAATTTCTATCATTTTACTTTCTGCAATTTACTTTCATTGTCAAACATTATAACTGATTGGGTGTACACTTCACTTTACATGCAAAATAAAAAAAAAAACTTTTCAAAAAATTAATCAACATTTTAAAAAATCAAACTAATTGTTTCAAAGGTAACCATAAATCCTTTGAAATGTCACTAAACTTAAAACGTCATTTTAAATTTATGGGAGTCTCTCTGAAGAGCTAACCCACGGTTGCTAACAAGATCTCCCCGGTTTAAATGAGTTTTACAACTCGTTTAAGCTAAGTAAATTTTGAAGAAAATAGTAATGCTGGAACGAGTTAATCGTGAGATCCTAAATGGTGTCGCTTTAATCAACTTTAACCTCCCATGATTGAACCTTGAACTTGTCATTTAAACCCTTAAACCATTACCCTTAAACTTTAGGACTGTTACTTCACCGAGGAGACTGGAGCTAACTTTGTGGGCAACCTTCTATAACAGCAATCTACAACAATATGAGGATCTGCAACATTATATCTTTCCTTAGAATTAAACAACAAGCAATATGATTTCAGGGTCGTCTGCCTGGTGCGACATAAATCCTCAACCTTTTCTTTAGGTCTTTGTATAACCCTGCTATACAATTTAAGTCCTAACTTGTTTTAAGATTTCAAGGTTGTCATTCATCATGACCTAAATCCTCATATCTTACATGTTATTTGTGCGACTACCTCACATAAATGTAAGCCCTAATTAATAAAATTGGTAGGATGTAACATTTAAATGATTCTTCTCGAAATTAAAGAAGAACCATAGGATAGCTTGAGAAGTCACTAAGGTTCTCCTCAGGATCCGTGACATTCCCTAGTTCTTCTTCCTTTAGATTCCAAAATAAATGTTTCAAATTTGAGTCATTCTCATTTCACACCTCTTTTTCTGATCTCTTGAAAATTCTTATTCCTTTGAAATTTATGAAGATAATCTTCCTTGATTTTTATCGTGAGTTTTCTTAGGTGGCTTCGGTTATCTAAGATGTAATTAATTATAAGGGCTTGCACTTATAGGAAACTTTTAAGAACCTGCTTAATATAAACCCTATTTAATTTTTTGTATTAAATAGAGGAACTTGTCGGCCAACATAAAAAAATGGTTTTTCCGCAGACGTAAACGAATGTCATAAATTATTTAGTATATTTATTCGAGACTTATCAGTAAGTAGTATATCCATTCTTTGAGATGGATACATTACTTGCGATATTAGGCTCGTTTATTTAAACTATTGAGGATATGAGATCAGTCCAGTCTTGTATTTTCAAAATTTAAAATACAACTTTTCCATATATATATATATATATATATATATATATATATATATATATAATTAATCTGGGTGTCGGTGTATTTATTCCGGCAACAGATAATTTCCAATTTGGTGACCGACACATAAATTAACATTTTTCTTAATTAAGGACTAATTTTTTACAGGGTCAACTTCCATATCACCTCCTCTTTCTGTTAAGAATATCCTTCATAAACTTCACATAGCTCGGCATTTGTTCTAAGGATTCAGCAAATGGAATAGTAATCATAAGCTTTTCAAAGATTTTTAAAAATTTTGAAAATTATTTATCCTACTTTTGTTGATGAAGAATCTGATGAAATGGAGGTAGTGGGTTTTTCAAGTCATTTTTTAGTGGATAAATATTTCTTTCTAAACCTTTCAGAGCATCCTCTTTAGGCTCTTCAATTTCGTCTCTCTACTTCAATCTCTTTTTGAACTCTACCTTCCAACTCTCTTTCGCTTCTATGTTGAACGACTTTTACTTGCTCTTTATTTTGGTCTTTTGTATTTACTTCTGTATTACTAGGAAGTGTTCATTGGGATCTATTACTTAATGAATTTTTTATTTTTCCCAGTTGATTCTCAATATTTCTAATTGTAGCTCCTTAACTATGTAACTGATTTTCCATTTGTAACACCACTTCTTCTATTAACAACTTTTTTCTTCTTAAATCATGGATTACTATTAAAACATAGAGGATAAGTATGTCTATAATTATTATTATGGTATTTGTTTCAATTTCTCAATGAGTTTAGATGGCTGTTTCCCCATTGGTGATTATTACCACCCGAAGTATTGTTATTCCAATTAAAGTTAGGATGGTTTTTCCAACCCGGTTAATAATAATTTGAATATGGGTTATTTGACTTATTATTTATGACATTCAAAGTTTTTAATGATGTTTGAGAATCTACTATTTGGCCTAATGAATTCTCTTCAATCATTGAATTTGGTTGAGAAAAATTCATTCTAAATTGGTTTAACTTCCTTGAAATTGTAGCAACTTGATTTGTTAACATTTCAAAAGCATAAAATTCATGAATATTGGCTGTTTTCTTAGGATTTACCCTCTTAAAAGGCCATTAAAATTTATTAGTAGCCATCTCTTCAATTAAAACACATGCATCATGAAATGGTTTTGACATCAATGAACTACTAAAAATGACATCTATAATAGATCTAAGAGATCTAGCTAATAAATTGTAAAAGGTTTGAATTATTAGTCAATTTGGTAAAACATGATGCGGACACTTTCTCATAGTTCTTTTAATCATTCTCACGCTTCAAAAAAAGATCCCTCTTTAAACTGTCAAAAAGATGTAATCTCATTTCTAAGCTTCACAGTTTTTGTTGGTGAAAAATATTTAGCAAGGAATTTCTGTGCTAAATCACCCCAAGTTCTGATAGATCAAGGTGTTAATGAAATTAACCATATCTTAGCCTTATCTCTTAGTGATAATGGAAAAAGTCTAAGACTTATAACATCATCCAAAACACCATCATTTTTTAATGTAACACACAATTCTAGAAAATTAGGAAAATCTAAATTTCGAACTTCAGTTGGTGCTCCCCCAAACTGATTATTTGATATCATTTGAATAACAATAGGTTTAAGTTCAAATGAATTAGCCACTACATCATGTTTTTGAATACTACAATGAAATCCATTAACTGTATAGCTATCATAATCTCTTAAAGGTCTAAATTCTTGATTAATTTTAGCATTTTGATTATTTTGATTTGACATTTCTTAAAATTTTTATCTTTTTCTATTTTTTTTTAATTTTTCTAATAGTTCTTTCTAATTCAGAATCGTTAGGCACTAGTTCTTTAGAACTTGAACTACACATACATTACTATAAAACAACATAAAATAAAATCACACAAATAAGAACTTATATAAAAATAACACTATGATATTCCTGTAATAAATCTAAAAGTTTAAATAAGACTTTCTAAAAATAGAAATTTGCTTTTCTAAAAATTCTATAAAAAATTTTTTTATACTCCCCGATAATGACGCCAAAAACTTGATCTCAACTTTTATGTCAATAATATGAAGCATGTGTGGTTATATTCTCAACTTTTCTTATTTATATTTCTTCCTTTACAACGACGCCAAAAAACTTGACTATGAAGCAAATAAGAATACAATTATATTCAAAGATTGTAATACTATACAAGTATACGTGTCGTTATCAAGTAATATATGCCTTTTTGATTGAGCCCCGAATATTAAACCCACGAGGAGAATTACAATCTTTTAAGTAGAAATTGGATAAAAAATTCTACTTTGCAAAATATTCTCACTCAAAATATAGATGTTATAATATGAATGAAAGTTTGATTTTTTTTTTTGGAATTTTTTTATAATTGAAAATAAAGTAAACAACGAACTAAATTTAATTATATTTTTGTAAGATGAAGACAATATAATTAAAATATCTTTTTTCTTATCATGAATCAATAACAAATATAAGATTGTGGAAGTATTCAAATTGTGTTGTGTCAAATAGGAGCAATATTATTTTTTACCTTTACTATAAATGATATAAAGAACATTGGCTAATTTAAAGTTTGAATAGTCATGAAGATGGGTTAAGTAGGGAAGATACTAGCTCTCGCTCTAGAGTTCCCTCTTCTCCCTCCATCTGGGGGCTAATGACTAAAGAAAAATATGTTGAGATTTTCATACCTATTTTACATTATTTTTTATGATATTACACTTTAAAGAAAGGTATTTTTGATGTTTTGTTGCAGGAATGATGAATTAGGGTCATTGGAGCAAAATGATGCAAAAAGGAGCAAATTTGGAGCGAAAAGGACCAAAATGTGAAGATTTAAACTAAGGCGCCGATGGCAAGCCCAACGGCGCCGACGACGAACTTTTTCCGAGACTCCAAAATTAATTCACTTAGAAGGCCCGCCGACGGCGCCCTCAAGGCCGCCGACGACGAGCTCGGCAGTTATGTCCAACAAAGCATTGGATGAGGATAAATTTTGGAGGGGTGCTTAGGCAACTCTTTGGAAAACTCATCTACAACTTTAAAAGAAGATTTTGGCCAAAAATTAGAGGGAGCCAAGGAGAGCCAAGGGGTCTTGGATGTTAGAAAGGTCCTGGAGGTTGGAGAGGTCCCATTAGTGTTTGCTAGAGATTCTAAATTGTGAGGAATTCTTCGAGAGATTGTAAGAGTGGAGGGAAACTGAGATATTTCTTCCTCCTTGCCACTTCAAAGAGGAATTCTGTGTGCTGTAAAGAAAGGAAGAGATTCAGAGGAACTTCGAGGAGTTTTCTTGGGGAAAAATTAGAGATAAATTTATTTATTATTGTAGTTTGTATGACTTTGATTTTATATATGAATTCCGAGTTTTTTTGTGTTTTTCCCATGAGATCTGAGTAGTTTTCTCTGACTTTCTCTTTGTCTTGAGATTTGTGAAATGGTGATTTGAATTGGTGAAGTCATGAAAATGTTAAAAAAATTGTGATGATCTTTTCACTTTGATCTTAATTTACTTTCAATCTGACCAATTGATTTGTTAAAATATGTTGACTTTTACAACTAAAGTGAAGATTACATCCAAGATTCAAGGAGGTCAAAGCCCTTGGATGTTGGGTGCAAATAAATAGGGAAATAAAATTATCAGGCGTAGAATTGGAGATTTTAGAGTGACAGACTAAAATTCCCAATTCGGTCCTATCGTTTAGGTGCTGAAGTGTAGATGTTAGCCCTCAGATGAGGGGAACGTGGGAGCTCCGAAGTGAGAGCCGGTATCCTCCCAGGCTAGCCGCAGATTCAGTAAACAAGCGTAGGATTAGTCAATGTTCTTTATGTCTGGACCAAAGGGTAAAGAATAAGTATGCTCATATTTTGCACAATACAAATTGAACTGATTCACTTTATCTATTCACTATAATTTCTTGACAAGGAGAAGGATGCTTTCTTATATATGGAATATCACATTAAAAACCTCATTATTATAATTAATTATTTAGGAGTTATTAAAATTATATATTTATTTCAATTGCCTATTAGTGACAAATAAGCAAATTGAATTCCATTATTGCGATTGAGTATTGCTTTTCTAAAATCTTAGTTCATAGTTCTAATATTACTCCCTATGGGATTGATATCTAGGACTCCATTAGAGCCCTATAGTACTTGAGCGATACGTATACTTGCATTGATAAGTGTGACTTTACAATTATTGAAAATTTTATACATCCATCTTTATCGAATCTATAACTGTTATTAAGTTTTGGTGCAGTTGCTGAGAAATTAATTCTTTTCGCAACAATATTAAATACTTATATTTTTAAGCATATATAAAGTCATTGTCAGCTAACATCTTGTATCAAAACCTAAAACAATAAACTAAATTGAGGGTTTTAGCCTGTCACTCTAATGTATTCTAACTCTACACCCTTCAAAGTTTATTTTCTCTATTTATTTACACTCAATCATATGAATTACATTCTCATCCATACAATCTCATGTGATTCTTACAATTAGTTGACTGAGACAAAACCATTCGAATCTTACATGTTCTCACAACAAATATTAACATCTTTATTGGCCAAATTAAGAAGTAAATGAAGTACAAGGATTAAAATCATCACAACTTATTCCGGCATTAAAGACCAATACTTCACACAACTTCCATCCAACACTTAATCACTTATCATTTTAAGGAAAAAGATAAAGAAAACTACTCAAAATTCATTGAGAAAACACAACCACACTTAATTTTAGAAGTAAAAATCATGTAAATACACAAGAAGTCTAAATTAAAACCAAATATAATCACAAAGATAAAAACTTATCTCAAATTCCTCTCCACCAAAATCTTGTAGTTCCTTTGAATCTCTTCTCTTCCTTTCTCTTAAAATACTCTCTACTAACACATTACAACTACTCCCTTTCTAGTCTATAAAAGTATCCAAATTCTATGATAAGAGTGGTAGAAAGAAGTCTCTAAGAGAGGGGGCGGTGGTGGCTAGTTGAGTTCCCTTTGGTCATTCAATCAATGTCTTCTTTTATAATTTTCCAAAAGATGCTTTGGTGTCTCTTCAAAAATGTGTCCACGTTCAATGAATCTTTTAAGAGTTGCCTCCTTTCAAGCCATTTGAATGTATTTTTGTGTTCATTAACCATAAACCATGTTTTAACCAAGAGTTGCATCAAACACCCCTTCAAAAATTTGTCCAAATTTATTGAATTTTCAAATAACTACCTCTGATGCATAAGCACGGGGCATGTTGGGCTTAGGCGCGACCTTCTCTGTTTTCCCGGCGCTTAAGCGCCAGTCCTAGGCGCTTAAGAATCATAGTTCATTTGCACAACTTTTTCATTTTTGCTCCAAATTTGATCTTTTTTCACTCATTTCACCATTTTTCATCCATTTAACTCTACCTGAAAGAAAAACACACAAATACCTTCCATTAAAGTGTAATATCCTAAAAAATGGGTATAAAATATGTACATAAATGTTATATATTTTAGGTGTATCATATACCAAAAATTACGGTAAAGTAAGTTGACCATACAACACATGTACATCTGTCAAGTAGTATGTGGTCTAAGTTTTCATATCGATCCCATGTGAAAATTTTTAATAGTTTATTTTAACAGATGAATCTCTAGTTTACTAATTTAGTGAACCTAGCTTAGCATGATTTTAAAGAAGTTTTTAGTCTTAAGATTCTAGAAAAAATAAAGTAAATTTCAAGAAACAAAAAACAAAATTAGTGTAAAAGATCTTGCGAGTTTCTTCAAGAATGATAAGGCTCGTCTCTTTATGATTCAAGGATCATGGTGATTGTGGATTTTGTAAATGTTTTCCTACGTGATTATTGTCAATCGGGGATATATTACTCCTTATGCATATGTCTAGGTCAAAAGAAGCCTAGAATTCATGAAATTAAGCCTCATTAAATGCTCATTATATTCTGCATAAACTTTTCTATCCCTTAGAATGATTGTAGATTTCCACTGGAATATTTCTATCATCTCAGAATTCCATGGTTAACCCTTCATTTCCACTACGCAGTGGTTAGAGGTCAAAGTTTCATGAAACATGTTAACACCCTAGTTGGTCAGATTATGAAAAAAATAAAGTTCATAGGTTAACCAACAACATAGGCCAAGAAAGCACAAAGAAAATACTAAAAGGAAAACATCTTATAAAATCCTACATCACAGAGACACGAAGAAGAAATTAGCCACGTATCTTAGAAAAAAAACCATAACAAAGAAATCTATGCAGGCTTTTATTACAAGAAACAAGAACATGTTAAACATTACAATATTTTGTCTTCCCTATAATAGGAACAACCCTTCCTCTTCTATAATATCTCTCACAACTCATAAAATAGTGAAAAAACTCATCCTTCAAGGTTTCAACCAAGGGAGAAAGAAGACCCGCAAGGGAAGCACTCAAATTCTCCTTAATCCCTGCCTCCAGTAGCCTCCAAATCTTCTCTTCTCTATAATGTTTTTCAAGAAGCCCTAAATATCATTCTTATAGCAAAAACCATGGATTTGGAAAGAAATTTACTTCCAAAAATGTTTTCTTACTTGTTAGCATGGTCAAATGAAAAACTGGTGAGCACGTCTAGGTGATGAATAGTGTGGCATGATCATGCCTAACTTTGACATGGTCATGCAAAGGGTCTGCATATTATGGCGTGGTCAAGTCGTAACTCTTACTCAGGTGGCTGTTGACCTCATTCTTTGTGAGGTCTTTTTTTTTCCTCTTAGTACTTAGGACCTAGCCATATGAATTTTCTTTTGATTATCCTAGAAGACTAGAGATGGAACCCACCTCCATAAAAATTCAAACTACCTCTCAGCTCTCTTTGAAACCCTTACATGGAGGGTCATGAACCTTCAACACTTGAAAGATTGAGACCATTATGTGAGGATTTAAAGGTGAGTCCCTATAGGACTGATGAATTTAGGGTGACTTTTGGTGGCATGGGCTTAGTCTCTCACACACTCATGCACATCACAACTCCCCAATTATCTTAAAACCCCAAAATCACACACATTGAACCTTTTTTTAATATTCTTTTGGAAACTTGCATGGTTGGTCCCAAGCCCTTAGCCCTTGGTTAAGTTGGCTATGACCAACTTGGAGAGGCTCCAAGGTGAGCTTCCTCATAAGTCTTTTTAGCCTTATGGGAGGGTTTACATGATTTGCATGAACACCATATCCAACCAATTCTCTAATTCAAGCAAAACACCCAAATTTACCGATATGCCTTTGAAACCCTAAAACCCTAAAAATTGTCAAAATCTATAAATTCATCCCAAACTTCTCCAAAATGATCATAACCATCCCAATTACTCAATGTCACCCAAAATTCCTCAAATCCACCAAAAATTAGCCATTTTACAAAATTACTCCCAAAATTCCAAAATTTGTAAAAACCCTAATTTCACCCATTTTTACCCCTAAATTGCCAAAATTACCAAAATATCCCTTGATACACTTAAAATATATAGTATTTTTCTACACATTTTTATACCTATTTTTGAGATATTACACTTTAATGAAATATATTTTTATGTTTTTCTTTCAGGTACAATCAAATGGATTAAAAATGCAAAAGAAGTGAAAAATGATCAAATTTAGAGCAAAAATGATGAAGGTGCAAAAATGAACTAGGAAGCTTAAGCGCCCAAGACTGACGCCTAAACACCGAAGAGCAGCTCCAGGTACCCCGCGCTTAAGCTCCAAAAGTAGTTGTTTGATGATTTATTAAATTTGAACAAATTTTTGAAGAGGTTTTTGAAGCAACCCTTGGTAAAAATGTGGGAAATAGCTCATGGACCTGAAAATTCATTCAATTAGCTTTTGAAAGGAGGAACTTCTAGAAGATTCATTGAACAGAGACACATCTTACACCAAGAAACCTTTTATATTTTCATAAGAAAAGACTTGGATCATCAAAGAGGAGAGGCCAACCATTAGACATCCACAACCACCATTCATTTGAGTCACCGCCCATCCCCTTCGCCGCCCCCGACCACTTTATTTTTATTTTGAGTGTTAGTTTTTATTGTGAGTGAAGGAATATAATTCAAAGGAACTTCAAGACATTTGTTGGAGAGGATTTGAGATAAGTGTTTATCTTTGCGACTACATTTGGTTTTAATTTAAATTTATTGTTTGTGTGCATGATTTCTGCTTTAAAACTCATGTGTGGTTGTGTTTTCTCCATGGATTTTGATTAGTTTTCTTTATCTTTTTCCTTGAAAATATAAGTGACTATGTATTAAAAGGAAGTTATGTGAAGTATTAGACTTCAACGTTGGAAGAAGTTGTGATGATTTGAAATATTGTACTTCATTTAATTCTTGATTTGATCAATTGTGATGTTAATACATGTTGTGATAACATGTAAGATCTGAGATGGAATTATCTCAGTCAACAAATGGTTAGAATCACATATTGATTTCATGAAAGAGAATGTAGTTCATGGGGTTGAGTGCAAATAAATAGGGAAATAAACTTTTTAAGGGTGTAGAATTAGAGGACTTCAGAGTGACAGACTAAAACCCTTAATTTGATTTATGGTTTTAGGTTTTGATACAAGATGTTAGCCCCCAGATGGAGAGAGAAGAAGGAAATCTAAAGTGAGAGCTATTATCTTCCCTACCTAACGTGTCTTCAAAACTATGCAAACTATAGATTAGTCAATGCTCTTTATAGCATCTCTAGTATGGTAAAAATTATTATTGCTCTTATTTGACACAACAAATTTAGTATACTTTCACAATAGAATTTCTATACTTATTACTGAATCATGATAAGTAAAAATATATTTCACTTATATTACCTTCATCTTATAAATATTTAGTTAAGTTAAATTAGCTCCTTACTTTATTTTCATAAATCAAAAATTACAAAAAGAATCGAATTTTCATTTTTATTATAGCATCTTAAGTTTAAGTAAGAATATTTTGCTAGGTAGATTTTTGTCACCTAAACTTTCTAATTTTTTTAAAATGCATATTGCATTCTTCCTTATGGGTTTGATATTCGGGGCTTAATCAAAAAGTCCTATATTACTTGATAACGATACGTATACTTGCGTTGTATCTTATATTTAAATATTATAACTGTATTCTTATTTGTTTCATAGTAGAAAACTTACCTAGCTTTTGTTTTAAATCAATTTTTTGGCTTTGTTGCAAATTAAGAATAACTATTAAGAAAATAAAGCAAGTAATCACATACATCGCAATAAACATCTATGCTGAAGAATCGAGAACAAGTTTTTGGCGCCGTTGCTAGGGATAGACGAAGGAAAATTATAAAAAATTTTTAAAAAAAGTTTTTAGAAAGAAAATTTTCTATTTTCACAAAGTCTTATTTAAACTTTAAGATTTCTTATAAGAATATTGTAATGTTGTTTTTATATTAAGTTCTTGTTTGTGAGCCTTTATTTTTATTTTTATTTTTATTTTTATTTTATGTGTTTTATAGTAATGTATGTGTAGTTTAGGTTCCATTGGACTTGTGTCTTACGATTCTGAATTAGAAAGAATTATTGGAAAATTTTAAAAATTAAAAATTACTGAAAATTTTCAAGAAATGACAAATCAAAATAATCAAAATATTGAAAAATTTAGACCTTTAAGAGATTATGCAAACCCTATAGTGGATGAACTTTTTTGTAGTATTCAAAAACCCGTTGCAGTGGATAATTCATTTGAGCTTAAACTTGTTATTATCCAAATGATATCAAATAATCAGTTTGGGGGAGCACCAACTGAAGATCCAAATTTACATCTTGCCAATTTTCTAGAATTGTGTGCTACATTTAAATATGGTGGTGTATCAGATAATACTATAAGACTTAGATTATTTCCTTTCTCACTAAGGGATAAGGTAAAGATATGGTTACATTTTTTATCACCTGGATCTATCAGAACTTCGAGTGATTTAGCGCATAAATTCATTGCTAAATATTTTCCACCATAAAAAACTGTGAAGCTTAGAAATGATATTACATTTTTTTGACAGTTTGAAGGAGAATCTATTTATGAAGCATGGGAACAATTTAAAGAAATCTTAAGAAAGTGTCCACACTATGCTACACCAGATTGGTTAATAATTTAAACATTTTATATTGGATTAGCTTGATCTCTTAGATCTATTATCGATGCCACTGCTGGTGGTTCACTAATGTCAAAACGATTTAATGATGCTTATGCTTTAATTGAAGAAATGACTACAAATAATTTTCAATGGCCTTCTGAAAGGGAAAATCTTAAGAAAGTAGCCAATGTTCATGAAACTGATACTTTTTTCATGTTAGCAAATCAAGTTGCTGCAATTTCAAGGAAGTTAGACCAATTTGGAATAAATTTTTCCCAACCAATTTACATGATTGAAGAGAATTCATTGGCCCAAATGATAGATTCTTAAGCATCATTAGAAACTTTGAATATAATAAATAATAAGCAAAATAACCCATATTCAAAATTATTATAACCCAGGTTGGAAGAACCATCCTAACTTTAACTGGAATAATGCTTTGGGTGGTAATAATCAGCAATGGGGGAATAATTAAGTAAACCCATTAGGAAACTGGAACAACCAAGGGAATAATAATTATAGATCTACTTACCCTCCAGGTTTTAATAGTAAACCACAATTTAAGGAGAAGAAGTTGTCAACATAAGAAGTGGTGTTACAAATGGAAAATCAATCACAGAGTCAAGGAGCTGTAATTAGAAATATTGAGAATCAGTTGGGACAAATAACAAATTAGTTTAGTAAGAGATCCCAAGGAACACTTCCTAGTAATAATGAAGTAAATCTAAAAGTCCAGAATAAAGAGCAGGTAAAAGCTGTTCAACTCAGAAGCGGAAGAGAATTGAAAGATAAAGTTTAAAAAGAGACTGAAGTAGAGAGAGAAGAGATTGAAGAACCAAAAGAGGATGCTCTGAAAGGTTTAGAGAGATTTTTTTCTCCACTTAAAGTTAACTTTATAAAAACCACCATCTCCATTTCCTCAGAGGCTTCGATAATAAAAGTTGGATAAGAAATTTTCAAAATTTATGGAAATTTTTTAGAAGCTTACAACTAATATTTCATTTGCTGAGCTATAGAACAAATGCCAAGCTATGTGAAGTTCATGAAAGATATTCTTAATAGGAAAAGGAAGTTCAAAGATAATGAAACTGTTGCACTTAGTGAGGAGTGCAGTGTTATAATTCAGAAAAACCTTCTTGAAAAGCTTAAAGATCCAGGTAGCTTTACAATTCCATGTGCAATAGGAGACGAATTTTATGAGAAAACTTTATGTAATTTAGGTGCAAGCATCAACCTTATGTCATTATCAATATTTAAAAGATTAGGATTAGGAGAAATAACTCCTATTATTGTAACTCTGCAATTAGTAGATCGTTCAATAACCTATCGTAAAGGAGTTATAGAAGATGTCTTAGTGAAAGTGGATCAATTTATCTTTCCTATTGATTTCATTATACTAGATATGAAAGAAGATAAGGAGATAACTATCATTTTGGGGAGACATTTCCTAGTCATGGGAAGAGCAATGATAGATGTGCATAAAGTTGAATTAACTATGTGCGTCAATGATCAAACTGTTACATTTAATATTTCTAAATCAATGAAATACCATACAAAAGGTAAATATGGTGAAAAATATAGAATGGATGTGATAAGATATTTAAGTGAATGTCATTTCAAAACAACTTATGAAGAGAAATTTGAAATGAAAGAGTTGGAACACGAGCAAGAAGAGGAATTATATCAATATGAAGAATTATATAAGGAATATTCAAATTATCTTCGAGAAAGTTTTGAAGTTTTGGACACAACAAAAAAAGATACATCTTTTTGTCCATCAATTGAGAAACCATCTGAGCTTGAGTTAAAGTTACTTCCTGAACATTTGAAATATGCCTTTTTAGGTGATTCCTCTACATTACCTGTTATAATTTCCTTAAAATTAACTACAAAATAAGAAGAGAGTCTGATGAAAACTTTAAAGAGTTACAAGAAAGCCTTTGGAAGGACAATTGTTGATATAAAAGGAATCAGTCATTCAATTTGTATGCACAAAATTTGTATGGAAGAGAACTAGGGCTGATCCTCAAATGAGATTGAATCATATTATGAAAAAGCTGTTAAGAAAGAAATTTTAAAGTGGTTAGATGCTAGAATTATCTACCTTATTTCAGATAGTGCATGGGTTATTCTAATTCATTGTGTTCCTAAGAAAGGAGGAGTGATTGTGAATTTAAATGAACATGACATGTTAATACTAACAAGATAAGTCACGAGATGACACATACAAATTGATTATAGAAAATTAAATCTCGCCACTAGGAAAGATCATTTTCCACTACCCTTTCTAGATCAAATGTTGGATAGACTAGCTGAGAATAAATACTTTTATTGTCTGGATGGATATACTGGTTATTATCAAATATAAATAGCTCCTGAGGATCAAGAGAAAACAAATTTTACCAGTCCTTATGGTATATATGCTTTTAGAAGAATGTTTTTTGGTTTTTGTAACACAGCTGCTATTTTTCAAAGATGCACCATGGCTATTTTTTGTGATTTAATTGAAAAATGGATTGAAGTTTTTATGAATGATTTTTTAGTATTTAGAACTTCATTTGAATCATGTTTTGAACATATATCAAAAGTTCTTAAGCGCTGTGAAGAAACAAATTTAGTCCTTAATTGAGAAAAATGTCAATTTATGGTACGAGGAGGAATAGTTTTAGGACATCAAGTTTCAGAAAATGGTAAGGAAGTAGACCCTGCAAAAATTCAAGTGATCGCTAATTTACCTTACCATCAAGTGTGAAGGAAATTAAAAGTATTTTAGGACATGTTGGATTCTACAGACGATATATTAAAAACTTTTCAAAATTTGCTAAGCCTCTATGTTATTTACTTGAAAAAGATGCAAATTTTAATCTTGATAAAGAGTGCCTAAAAGCTTTTGAATTATTAAAAGAAAAATTAGTCACTACACCAATTATTGTTTCCCCAGATTGGGGAAAACCTTTTGAATTGATGTGTGATGCTAGTGATTATGCTATGGGAGATGTTTTAGGACAAAAGCATGATAAGATTTTCAAAGTTATCTACTATGTTAGTAGAACTCTTAATGAAGCTCAAATTAAGTATACCTCAACTGAGAAAGAGTTATTAGCAGTAGTATATGCTTTTGATAAATTTATATCATACTTAATTGAAACTAAATATATTGTGCATACAGATCATCCTGCTATTAAGTACTTCATGAAAAAGAATGATGAAAAACTAATACTTATAAGATATATTCTTCTTTTGCAAGAATTTGACTTTGAGATAACAGATAGAAAGGGGGCAGAGAATCAAATTGTTGTTCATCTGTCCAAGCTTGAATTAGAGAAACCACTCTATTTTGAAAAGGAAATTGATGAACCTTTTCTAGATTAAAAATTGTTCAATAGTATTTAGTGGCTTGTTCCATGGTATGCAAACATTGTGAACTTCATTGTCAGTGATATTATACCTTATGGAATCACATACCAACAGAAAAGGAAATTTTTATTTGCAGCTAAGACTTATTTTTGGGATGACCCATTTTTATATAAACAAGGAAATGATCTTATTATTTGAAGATGTGTACCTTTAGAAGAAACTTATAAAATTATCCAATAATGTCGTAATTCTGATTTTTGGGGGACATTTTGGTGTTGATAAGCCAACATACAAAATTTTACAATCTGGATTTTATTGGCCTACATTTTAAAGAGATTTTAATGCTTATATCAAAACCTGTGATTGATGCCAACAAGTAGGAAATATTTCTAGGATAAATGAGATGCCCCTCAATTTGTGTTAGAAGTTGAGATATTTGATGTTTGGGGATTAGATTTCATGGGACCATTTATACCATCTTTCAAAAATTTATATATACTGCTAGTAGTAGATTATGTATCCAAATAGTTAGAAGTTGTTGCTTTACCTCGATGTGATGCTCAAAGTGTTACAAAGTATTTAGGAACAAATATATTTTGTAGGTTTAGGATGCCGAGAGTAATCATAACTGACGGGGGAAGTCATTTCAGAACTGCAATAATGGATAAGTTATTAAAGAAATATCATATTAATCATATAATTACTACAACTATCATCCTCAGATAAGTGATATGGTTGAATTATCCAATCGTGAAAGTAAAAGAATATTGGAAAAATCTGTAAATCCAACTAAAATGGATTGGTCAGTTAAACTTGACTATGTTTTGTGGGCTTATTGAACTGCATATAGAACTCATATAGGAATGTCCTCATACATGCTAATATTTAGGAAAGTTTGTCACTTACCAGTTAAACTTGAGCATAAAGCATATTGGGGCTATTAAAGAAATTAATTACAAGTTAAAGTATGCTGGTGAATCCTACGAAAATGCTATGATTTACAAAAAAAAAAGATGAAGATGTGACATGATCGGAGGATTCTGACTAAATATTTTTAGCCAGAGCAATGAGTTTTGCTTTATAATGTAAGGTTACAATTATTTTCAGGCAAGCTTAAGTCCAGGTGGATGGGCCCATTTGTTGTGATGAAAGTTTATTCTTATGGAGCTGTGGATATCAAAGATCATAAAACTGATAAAATATTCAGAGTGAATAGTCACATGCTGAAATCCTAATTTTTAGGTGACCAACTTAAATTAAATGATTTTATGATGTTGGGTCAACTAGAATAAGCACTGGCTACGTTGGGCTGACGACGTTAAACCATGTGCTCTGTGAAAGACAACCCATATTTATGTGTGTTTGTTTTTATTGTTATGTTGTTGTGTGAGATTTAAAAAATTATGGTAGTATTTTAAATATATAATGATTTAGTGATTATTCTAAGACCTTAAAAGATGACTTAGACATGTTAGAACACGTATTTGGACGTTAAGTTGCCTGTGATAAATTGAGCACCGACGCTTAAACGCGGTAGTTAAAAAACTTGTGCAAATTTCAGTTTTTAGAAGTTTTAACTAAGATTTGGTTGGCTCTAACGTGGGAGATAATTTTAAGACATGACTAGCAGTTTTAGGAAGAGTTTATAACCTACAAATATAATGGTATGAGGAGAAGTCTCACCACACTTCCATTTAACCCTAAATTCTAAGTGAAAAAGAGAGATTTTTGGAAAAAAACATCATCTTGGGAGAATGATTTAAAGAAGAAGGAGGAAGTATTGAGAAAGAAGTTTATTAGTCAGAGTGCATAAGAGTTATATAACAATTTCCTTGCCATTAGTTTCAAAGGGGTAGTGGAGAAAATCACTAAAACTGAGGCTGACATGGCTTCAATTAAAGCAAAAGTGATGGAAGTTAATGCACATCTGGATCATATGGGATGACAACTTAAGATGCAGTTTATCCATACCAATTTCATAGAAGAAGAAAATTAGGCTATGTATTTGAAGAACAAGTGGATTGAAAAAGATTCAACCAGAGTTATTAACCATCGTTCGTTTTTTCAGATTTACATTCTAAATGCTGAAGGAGAGACTAATGATAGGCCAGGATTTGTTCCACCGAATGAAAAATGGAATTAAGTTTGAGGTTTAATGTTTATGTGTTTAGTGCTTGTTTCTAATGTTAAGTGTGATTAGTATGTTATTAATGTTATGATTATCTAGTGGTTGTGTTTAGGAAGTTTCTCATCTGAGACAATTTGGATTGAGAATTTATTTATTTAAAAATGTTTGTAATCTTTTGTGAATGAATATAAGTGTTTGTGTGAAATTTCATGTTATTTTGCATTGAATTGAATTAATTAAGATTGATGAATCTTGAGTAAGAGGAGAGATGAAAGGGAAGAAAATATTTATTAGAGAATTATGAGACCATGCAGGGTTGGTTGACTTAGGCTAGGAGTGCATTTCACTTAAATTAAAAAGATCAAAATTTATGCACTGGCGCCTAAGCACCAAGACCCCGCCCTTAAGTGCTGTCTAAACTGAGAGGTAGGTGCCTAAGCGTCAAACCATTCGCGGTTAAGCGCCGGTTCACAAAAACTAGTTTGCAAATAGTTTTAAGTGCAAATCAATTCGAAAACGCCATTATTGCACCTTGCCTTCACCTTCAACCACAAGATTTTGCAATTTTGGAGCTAGGGCTTACCATATTTTAGAGATTTCTTGGTGGTTTGGAGCAAAAATTGCTAGATTTGATATCATTGAGGTAAAAGCTCCACTTCTATGTAAAATTTTTTTATTTTCACTATGCATTTTGAGCACATTCATAAGCTACCCAAAAATCACTATTCTTGGTGAAAATTTGAGAAAAAGCTATGGAAAATACATGGATTTGGTAGTTTAAGCTTTTAGGAGTTAAGTTTAGTCATTTAGAGTTGAATTTGGAATTTATTCAATTCAAGAAGCTTGTTAGTTTGAGAGCTCTGGATCGACACAGTGATGCACTCCAATCAAGAAAATTGATTCCTAAGCTGTGTTTTAAAAGTTCGAGAGGAGCTGTACAAGACTTGATTGTTCGCCGCTAGTGGGACCAGTTTTGTTGTTTTTCTGCTGTTACAGTGATTTTTGTTGAGCAAGAGTTCTATGCTAATCTCCCCGAACCTGATGAAGAAAGAGTCATAGTGAGGGGGAAGACATTACCTTTTTCACTTGAGGTGATAAATCAATTTTATCATTTACCCCGAGCACTTTATGTTTTTATTCAAATTATAGTCTTAGTGAGGAGGAGCTAGACGAGATGATTTCATCTTTGACTGATGGAAGAGTACTTTGGAAAATTACAAATGAGAGGAGAGTAAACTTTTCTACTTCAAAGATGCCACTACAAAGGCATGACACTATTTTATTTCTGCTCATTTGCTACCTACAAATCATCTTAGTGAAGTGGCTCATGATCGAGCTACTTTTAACTATTGCATCCAACAATTCAAGCCCATCAACATTGGAGCTTTGATTCATAGTGTTATTACCAGTTCTGTCGTCGTTGCTACTACTGCAGATTTGGGATTTGCATCCTTAATCTTTCTTTATGCGAGCAGGCTGGAGTTAGATTTGATAGTTGGGAGGAGATTTTGCAACCTCTTAAGCCCATTACCCATGTGAATGTGAAATGTTATTCACATCATTCCATTTTTGGTTGGAGAGGAGGATTGTCCAGTAGTTCTGCTGCTTCTACATCGCGAGCTTCTACTTGATATGCTTCTACATCTTAGGGTCAAACTTTTGGATCTGATTCTCAGTCACGGCTATTGGAGAGGATATTGAATAAAGTTATTTATACCAATGAAAAAGGTATCAAACTTTGAACATTTTGCAGTGCATATGGACGGATACATGAAGAGCATGGTGATTATGAGGGAGAATACAACTTAGCTATGGAAAACTTCATGAGAAGTAATCAAGATGTGGTATTTCCTCAATATCCAAGATATCCGCCTAATGAGCCTGCAGCTACTTGGCATAGTGATGAGAGTGATGTAGAGGATGAGGATGATTAGACTGGATCTATAGTTTTGTTTAATTTTTAGTTTATGTGCTGTTGTGAACTGTAGATGGTGCAATTATTCTGTAATTTTTGCTATGTTTTCAGTTGTGATTATTGAGATTGTTAGTTTTTGTTATGTTTTGTTTTGTTAGACACTACTATGATGTATTTGCATTTTTGTGAGTAGTTATTATGTTTGGTGGTAGTAATTATGTTAATTGTGTTGTTTATTGTAGTTAGTTAGTTTGTGTTGAACTTAATTCTGGATCCTAGGAAGGTTTAGAATATAACTAACTTTTAACTTAGAAGCTGCATGTTTAAAATTTTCAATTTACTACAAAATATTTTTCCTTATGTTGCAGTCATGTATGTTTGTTAGTGTGTTTGTTTGCTTTTATATTATACTCAACTGCATAGAAGTCCAATGAATCTCTACACGTTAAGTAAATTAAAATTTGATCAATTTAATTTCTACTCCTGTTTTTAATTTTTGTACTTGCATATTTAGGATATAAAAATTCTTACAAGTATGTTATTTTTAGTTTTCATTCCTGCCAATATTTATATATTATGTTAAAATGTTTTATTTTATTAAAAATTCATGTTTGGGGGGGGGGGAATGAAAAATTTTCTAAAGAACCTAAAAATTATATGTTCTGAAATGTATTCCAAATGAATTTGATTTTGATTTGAAGAAAATGATCATGTATATGAAGTTATATTAGGGAAGTAAATTTTTTAATATAGAAATGAGTAAGAGAATTTAGTTAAAATTTATAGTGATAAAGAAAAAAACTTAAAGGTAAAATTTTTAGTGTGGAAAATGCTAAGTATAGTGTAACTATCTTAAGTAGGAAAAATTATATTTTTGAAAAATTTAGAAGATTTAGATTTTTTTTTTCAAAACTTAAATTTTTGTTATTGAAAGTAATTTTCAAAAACTATTATTATGTTTTTAAGTGAATGAAAATATATCAACTCTTTGCTTTAGAAAAGGAAGAGTGGAATTCAAAATCGTTAAAGACCTATCCAGTATACTAATCCTTCCTGGAAAAGAGAAAAAGAGAAAAAAAAAACAAAAAAAAAGAAAAAGAAAAAAGAAAAAGAAAAGACGAATTGAAAAAGGGAGGAGAAGCTTGAGGATTAGTGTCTGATAAAAAATTGGTTCCACATCTGATCTTTATAGAGTATAAGAATTGAGAAACTCCTAAGCTTAAGGATATAATATGGTAAGTAAAATTATGCTTGATAAAAATTTTTAAGTAGAGATGATAAAATACCCAAACTCTAAATTTGGAAAATCTATAATATTTTTGAACTAGATAGAATTCATATTTTTATATTTCTTAACATTAAAAATTTCTAAACTTTAAGTTGGTCTCATTTACTAATATTTTTTCTAAATTAGACTACTATATTTTTACATCAAATATTTAGAAACTCCTAAAGAAACTCATATACATAGTCTACTTATTTAGTCTTTAAAGATTGAAGTGTCACTTGAAGACAAGTAACATTTTAAGTTTAGGGGATTTCAAGACACCTAAAATATATTATATTTTTATACACATTTTTATACCTATTTTTGAGATATTATGCTTTAATGAAAGGTATTTGTGTATTTTTCTTTCAGGTACAATCAAATAGATAAAAAATACTTAAAGGAGTGAAAAAGGATCAAATTTGGAGCAAAAATGATGAAGGTGCCAAAATGAACTAAAACGCCTAAGCGCCAGAGAGCCGCACCTAAGCTTCAGGTACTCCGCGCTTATGCACCAGAAGTAGCTATTTGATGATTTATTGAATTTGAATGAATTTTTAAAGAGGTGTTTGAAGAAACCCTTGGTAAAAACGTGGGAAATAGTCAATGGACACCAAAATTCATTCAATTGACTTTTGAAAGGAGGAACTTCTAGAATATTTATTGAATGGAGACACATTTTAAAGAGACATTAAGGCACCTTTTGGATTTTCATAAAAAATGACATGGATCATCAAAGAAGAGAGCCCAGCCATTAGACATCCACAATCACCATTTGTTCTAGTAACCGCCGCCACCGCTGCCGACCACTTTCTTTTTATTTTGAGTGTTAATTTGTATTGTGAGTGAAGGAAGAGAATTCAAAGGAACTTCAAGACATTTGGTGGAGAGGATTTGAGATAAGTGTTTATCTTTGTGACTACATTAGATTTTAATTTAGATTTATTGTTTGTGTGCATGATTTCTACTTTTAAACTCATGTGCGGTTGTGTTTTCTCCATGGATTCTCAGTAGTTTTCATTATCTTTTCCTTTAAAATGATAAGTGATTAATTATTTAAAGGAAGTTGTGTGAAGTATTAGACTTCAATGTTGAAAGAAGTTGTGATGATTTGAAACCTTATACTTCATTTACTTCTTGATTTGGCCAATTAAGATGTTAATACCTATTGTGAGAATATGTAAGATCTGAGATGGTATTATCTCAGTCAACAAATGGTTAGAATTACATATTGATTTCATGAATGAGAATGTAGTTCTTGGGGTTAAGTGCAAATAAATTGGGAAATAAACTTTTTAAAGGTGTAGAATTAGAAAACTTTAGAGTGACAGACTAAAGCCCCTAATTTGATTTATAATTATATGTTATAACACGAGACGTTAGCCCCCAAGTGGAGGGAGAAGAGAGAACTTTAGGGTGAGAGCTAATAACTTCCATACCTAAACAATCTTTAAAACTATTCAAATTATAGATTATCCAATGTTCTTAATAATATCTCTAGTAAGGGTAAAAATATTATTGATCTTATTTGACACAAATATTTAGCATACTTTCATAACAGAATTTCTATATTTATTACTGATTCATGATAAAGAAAAAGATATTTTACTTAGATTGCCTACATCTTGCAAATATTTAGTTAAGCTAATTAGTTGCTTACTTTATTTTCATAAATCAAAGATTACAAAAAGAATCAAATTTTTATTCCTATTATAGCATCTTAAGTTTAAGTAAGAATATTTTGTTAAGTAGATTTTTTTCATCTAAACTTTTTAATTTTTTTAAAGTGCTTATTGCAATCTTCCCTGTGGGTTCAATATTCGAGGCTTAATCAATCCATTAAACCAATTTAAGCCTTCACACGACCCAAATCCAAATCGAAACCTAACCTAAACCTAAGGCCAAGTCAAATACCCAAAAAATTGGCCTAACTTTAAATTCCATTTAATTTAACCATGTGACTAATTCAATTTCACCCAATTCTCTTCTGAAACTCTTAATGGCCATCATCTAGACCAATTGGACCCTTCAATTAGTTTTAAAACCTAGCCCAAGCCAAGACCAAAATCCAATTTTTACCCCAAACCCTAACTGTGAGCTTAAAATCCAAATTAACCTAAACCTTTGGAATTTGCACATGCTTAATCTTCTCCGACATTGGTTAGCCTCCTAGGATGCTAATTAAATCAACCAAGAACAAAATTTTGAGCAGTGGACCAAGGATCCCTTAAATCATGCAAGTTATCTCCTAAATTTGGCTAAGCTCTCTATCCCATGCATCAACCCTCAAGCCCTATTCTAATCATAATTAAGACTTCCATTAAACCTCCTGACCTTGCTAACCACCTCCCCTGGCCTGGTTGGCCGGCCTAGTCACTAGAAAACTCAAAATCAAGAAGCCCTCCCTTTGCTCAAACCCAAAATTTTACCCATCTAATGTGGTTCACTCCCCATGGCGAATTGCACCACTCAACCCTCCACCTAAGCAATCTTTTCTACCCGTTGGCTTGCCCTATTCACCATCATGGTCATGGCTATTTAAACAGCACCTCTCACGGCCAAAGAGACAGTGCTACCAATTCCTTATGGAGACCCCTCCAAACTACTTTCAGGGTTTCCTAAGATCTTCCTAAGCTCATCCTAATCAAATTCCAGCCATTTCCCCCAATGTAAATCCAGGGCTTTTTCTGTCACTCCACCAAACTCCGCAAACCTTGAAATTGATTGTTCCAAAAGCTTCCCTAGACCAAATGAGGAAGTTCCCATCAAACCCCTCTCTGTCGAGCACTCTAACCCACTCCTAGAGCAAGACCGAATTTCTGCTCGAAGCAGCACTTGAAGGACAGTCATGGACTCAAGGTGAAGCTCAGCAAGAAACCCAATCGAGGCCTCACCTCTTGGGCAAAGGTATAAGCTAAAATCCCTAAAATCTTGCTTGGTTTCACCAATTGTGAAGAGAAGTTTCATTTCACATGCTTTTAACCATATGAATATGTTCGTCTTCACTAGATGAAGCTATACAAATAAACCGTGAGTAATTTGGTTGAGTATCGAGTGAGATCAAAGTGTTTTACTGTGGATGGCTCTCTGGTGCGAGCAGATGAGGGCGAAGAGGGGATGTCATCCATTCGGGCGTGTATCAATCATACAGCGAAAAAGGAGTCAGACGAAGGAATGGAGAGCGAAACGTGGGCCATGTGGCAAGTTGGGGTGTAAAACACCTCTAATCAAGAGCCACCGTGTGTGCTTTCAGAGTTGCCAAGGATGAGCTAGCCGTCGCGTGGTTAATTAAAAAATGAGGGCATTTTTTATTTAAATAAATTCAAAAATTTTAAAATGTTATAACTTGGTGTAGAAAAATCATAAAAATAAAATAAAAATACCCTGATGCTCGGTGAACAGAGGAGAATCATGTGAACAAAAAATAAAAATTATCTAACTTATATTTATTTTTAAATTAATTTAATATTATAAAACTTATTTAAATCATAAATAATTAAATATTAATAACCATGGTTTGAAATTTGGAGAGTTTATTCTTCATTTGATTAGGAGTGTTTCCTAATTTTTATAAAGTCAGAGAACACTCATAACCCAAAAAGCCCTAATTTTCAAGACAAGTCACCTATTTTTTATTAAAATAATTGTATAAATTAAAATATAAATAAAAAATATGAGACTTGCTTTGGTAGGTTCACTGTAGTTAGAGGATCTTAGAAAAAAATATAAAATGAGTTTAAATAATTAAGTGCATTATTTTGTGTAATTAAGTCCTAAAACTCATAAAAAAGGAAGAAAACAGAATATAATTTAAAAAATCACAAAATTTGGCCCATAGTGAAGATAATGAACATAATAAGCATCTATAAAAATGTGCAACTCATTTAAAATGTATTTCATATCAAAATCTAATTTTCTAATTAAATGAGATTTTTGTACTAAAATAATTATAATAAATAAAATATAATCAAGAAAATTATGAAAATTGGTTTGGAGTGTTCCTTGTGACTAGGGGTTCTCAAGAAAAATAAAATTGATGTTAAAATAAATAGTTTATTTTTGAGCTAATTTTTAAATTTAAAAATAATTAAAAATAATTAAAATCTCAAAAATATAAAAGTGCACCAAAATATCATAAATTATTCCCTGATCACTTGAGACCACTTAAAATATTTTCCTAATTTTTTTTAATAAAATTATGCATTTTCTTAAATGTCAAAAATGTGTTTTCCTTAATTTTGCATTAAAATAATTACAATTAATAAAATAAAATAAAAAAAATGCAATTGCAAAAAATGTGTTTCCCTATTAATTACAGCTTTCCTTGTATGATAAAACTGTGTTTTGCTTGCGTTCTGAACATATTGCATCTGAAAGCTGCGCTTTCCTATCAGACTTGGCAAACTTTTTCAAAAAATAACTTTTTTATAATAGTCACCGTAACTTTTTTGAACAACTTTTCAAAAAATAACTTGCTTCAAACAACTACAGCTGCCCCAAGGAGACTGAACTATAAAATTCTCACTCCCAAGTGTCTCCTTGGTGAAGTTTTTCAAGTCACTAATATATTTAGTGCTTAAGGCTCAAAATTTGCTATATATTTTGTTCCGAAAAAAAAAAAAATCAACTCATGACTGCACGTAAATTGATAAATTGATATTCATTTATTCAAATATTTTTGTTTCCATTGCTACCCTAATTTTTTGCTACACAGATTTCCAAATGTGACGGTGCACATTAGGCCACTTTTTTTTCGATCCATATTTTCACAAATTAAAAAAAAAAAGGAATAATTAAAAAAATGGATTTCAAGAGCAGACAAAAAAACATTTTAGAAGGATAAATAAAAAATAAAATAAAATCCAGTGTTCCTCTCTATTTTCATTTCAATATGTTCTAAAATAAAATAAAAATTTTCCTCAATTACCTCACCTTCACAGCGCTGTCAGCGGTTTGAGGAGTTGGCCGAGCTGTGGTTTTCCTTCGTTTTCAGGATCTCAATGTCCCTCCGTCCCCCTTAAGCTCTCTTTCCTCAGGGAACATCCAATAAATTGAAGAAGAATTCCTGGAAAGAAGAGAAGGAGAACGAAGCTACTGCTTCGATTCGGATATCTGCTCACTTTTCTCGGCGGCAAGCTCGATCCAGACCTAAAGTTCTTTCGTGTTATCCCATTTCCAAAATTTTCTCCACATTTGAAGTCCTTTGGATGAAACGTACAAGGCTTTACGGGAGGGGCGTAGGGGAATGCTATGTTTGAAGCAACCAAGGGGAAGTCTAGGAATCCGGCGGCTTAGGTAGGCTTGATCCGGCGGGATCCGTATGCTCAAGTGAGGAGGCCCGAGCTTGGAGCTCGGGAGCGGTCTTGTGAGTTATGGAGGCGGCGGATGTCGCGCCGGTGGCTGATAGGATAGCCAGTGAGCCGGCCGCAGGCAGGTGTTGCCTGCAGAAGTTCAGTCTCTATGAGACCAAATCGGTGGGGTTGCTAGCTCCTGATTTTGCTACTCCGTGCTTTCTTACCATTCTTTCTTTTGTACTCTTCCTTCGTTTCCGTTCATGTTCTGTTCTGCTTTACGTTGCAATGCCAATATTCGTTCATTTTCTTTTCCGCAATTTCTTTTGTTTAATCATTCCTTTCAAACCTTTTGACTCGAAATTGTTTTGCGCGACGCGTGAAATTTCGCCGAGATTGATTTTTTTTATCCTTTTTCTGCAACTTCTTGAACGTCGAGGATTTCTTTTGGCAGTTTTGGTCATTTTGTTTATTTGGTTATTTGTGGTAAGGGGGTTGTTCTGGGTCTGCTAGATGTGTTAAGTGAAGAAATTGAATGTTTTGGCGGGTCTAGGAAATTGATTTTCTGAACATTTTCTCGTTTCGGTCCAATTGACGATATCTTTGGCATTCTCTGTTTTCATATTCCTCTATGTTGTTGTCAATCAGTAGTAGCTAATATGGCAAATTCTCTAAAAGGCATACTAGTTAATGCTACAGTGGTTAGCATAAATCTTAATTTTATATAAACGCACACATATGCCACTTGTGGTTATATCATCGTCAATGCCTGCTTGATACTATCACAGAATTTCTATATGATCGGAAGGGACAAGACTAGAATGTCATGGAGAGTGTTAAAAGTTGACCGACTGGAACCTTTTGAGCTTAATATCTCTGAGGACTCCACCACCTACTCTGAGAGCGAATGTAATGATCTATTGAAGCGCATTCATGAAGGAAACTTGCCTACTGGAGGGTTAAAATTTGTTACCAAATGTTATGGGATTGTTGGTACGACACGTGTTTTTATTTTCTATTTAACCTGATTATAGTTTTATGGCATTTAGCTCTTTAATTAGGGTTACATTGACACTTTTTTGTTCAGGTTTTATTCAGTTCTTGGGGCCCTATTACATGCTGCTTATTACTGGAAGAAGGCTAATTGGTGCAATATGCAGTCATGAAGTTTATGCTGTCACTAAGAGTGCAATAATAACCGTTCCAAATTCCAGTGTTTGGTCCTCTATGGCTATTCCAAAGGCTGAAAACAGGTCTTCAACTTTATTTTTCATGCAACCATGTGAATCACATACTATGTGCATGCTGATCACATCAAATTTTATTCCTTCCGTTTTCTCTTTGAAATAAATAAAAGATGTTTTATTGTCTAGGAAAATCTTCTTCATATTGTTTTTCTTCCCTCCAATCCTTGTTTTGAATCGCTAGGAATGTTGTTTTGGCATTTCCCTGTTATTTGGAATTCATCCCTGCAAAAAGAAAAGGAAAAAAAAAGTTGATTGTTCTAAATTGTGATGCTATGCAGCTTTTATGCTACACTGTTTGGTATGAATGTTATTCTCATATGGATGGAGAAACTGCTTTCTAAGCGTGCAATTGTTTTGAATGCATGAGCAAGGTGAAATGCAGCATAGTGCTTGCCGTCGCTTGATTATTGTATAGATCAAAAGCTTGATTCATCTAGGTCTTGAACAAAAAAAACTAAGAATCAACACTAAACTAGGTTTTTCTATGTACTGTGTAAAATTAATATTGTGGCACACAAAAAATTACTTATGTTCATTTAACATAACTTAAAAATTAAATGGTTGTACTATTTTTTTATGTTAGTTAAATATGCTAGGCCTAGAAAGACTTGGCTATATTGTTAAGAAATGATCTTAGTTTATTAGAATTAAATGAAAATATGTCATTCAATAGGACGCAATGGAGAAACAGGATTCATGTAGCCGACACCATTAATGGGATAAAGGGTTGTTGTTGTTGTTGTTGTAAATATGCTAGACCTTGTTGTTGACGGGCCATTATATATCAAGAAGGGTCAACAGGATTACATGATAAGGAAAATTAGATGTCACAAATTTATTACTTTTAAGGAAATACATCTCCATGGATTCATTTATAGAAAAAGAAACAAAGAGTCATGGATTGCTCTCTTGGCATCAACTGATAATCCCTAAATAGATCAAATTATGAGATAACTCGAGTGGTTTTTTTAGTTTATTGTTGTATTTATTTTGTTTTGTATATAATTAATCATTGAAAGAATGAACAATCCAAGCTTTTCTGTTTGCCTTTTTTTTGTTTAAGGTATCACAACGAGGTTAGGGTTCTATATTAATCTTATATTCCTCTATTCATTATCTCTAGTTTCTTTGATTTAATCTCCAAGCAGTTAACCATCCTGAATGGTGAAAACCAGACTAAAGGAGAGCTCCAGGGGCTATATATCCCATATTAATTGCATGGAAGAAAATACCTGAAATTGTCTTAAATTGTGAAAACCGAAGAACAAAATCCATCATGTTATGAATTCTTCAGAGTTAAAAGTTCTAAACTTTGCATTTTGAAATGAAGCAGATTCATGATCATTATATGATTTCGGAATACCATAATGCCTGAAATTTATGGGCCATATATATAATGAATACACTAAAAAATTCAATGATACCGCTCTCATCCATTAAAACAAAACTACCATCTCCAATTTCTCAACTTATTCGAAAAATTGTCTGGTCATGCTCTCATGCTTAAAATGGTACAAATTCTAGTTCTTTTGTTTGTAATGTCTAATAGTTCTCTTCAAGGCTGGATCTAAGATTTAGGAACTATCGAACTAATGACAAATATTGCCAACCTTTTTCAAATCTATAAATCCTATCTCAATAATAGAAAAATTAAAGTTGTTTATGATTTTCTAACAACAATGGCAAGTTAAGAGGATATTATTTTCTTTTATACTTACCCTTAATAATGTTCTACTTGTCTCTCACTTTGTAGTAAATTTTCTATCATTTCATAAAATCACTATACTATATAAATGCAAAGAACTTTCCATGCTCT
Source organism: Phalaenopsis aphrodite (assembly GCA_003013225.1). Classification (NCBI taxonomy): domain Eukaryota; kingdom Viridiplantae; phylum Streptophyta; class Magnoliopsida; order Asparagales; family Orchidaceae; genus Phalaenopsis; species Phalaenopsis aphrodite. The sequence goes on along the minus strand of NEWO01000524.1, from coordinate 231,932 downwards.
CATGCTCAAAATGGTACAAATTCTAATTCTTTTAATTTTGGTGTCTAAAATAGTTATACTGGAACCTATAACCAAGATTTAGGAGCTACCAAACTATTGCAAATATTGCTCCCTTTTTCAAATCTTTAAATCCGGTCTTAGTAATAAAAAAAGATAAAAGTAGCTGATGCTTTTCTAAAAACTTTGGCAGGTTAAGAGGATGTTATTTTTATTCCATATCTACCTTCAATATTGTTCTACATGTCTGTCATCCTGTAGTAAGTTTTCTATCAATTCATAAAATTACTGAACAGTATAACTGCAATTTTAGTTACTAATCATTATATATTCCATGATCTTACTATAAGAATGACGCTTGGGTGAGCCAAAACACAATGTTGTGACATAATTCTAGAAATCTTAGAAGGTGTTTCAGGATCTAGATTTGGTGGGGAGATGTTGTAAAATGACAAGAAGTAGATAATATGTGAAATCCACATAGTTTGAAATTGGGTTGAAGATGTTTGACTGCTACCCGATTTCAAAATAGAGGGTCAAATAGCGAAACAATGAGATAAGGATGACGGGAAGAATCCATTGCTTGTTCTCTTTAAGTTACAAATTCACCACTTAAAGAAAAAATATACTATAACTCTCAGAATCAAAGAAAAAAAGTGAAAAATCTTCAAATAACATAAATAAAAAATAAAGCGCCTTAAAATCAACTTTTAAATGACATACTTATACTAAGACATAAATTAAAACCCCAATTCTAATTGAAATAATATTATAAAGGGGCATACAAGGACTGACAACAGCAAACAAGCGTGAAAATTCCGCTTTAGAGATTTCACCGAATGAAAATCTTATCTTGTTTGATTCTAACATGGGCGGGAGTTTGTGGGATCTCACACTTGCATCACTTTCTAGGTAGGAGAGGCTTAAATTTTTAATCTTGGAAATATTCAGATCCTCGTAATATGGCAACAATACAATAACAATATTAAATGTAACAAAAGTATTAAAGTCTCACGGCAAATCGAATTTTTATGTATTATCGTCAATCATGTTAAAATTTTAGAATGGGCTGTTCGTTTTATGCTTTAATTTTCTAAATGAAGTTGCAAGAAATCCCTCTTACTTTAATTTGATCTGCACCGTATTACCATTGTTGAAGACCATGACCTTCTTAGATTTTTTTAGCATGCTTCTGCTACTTGATGTTTTGTTTTAAAATTTCTTTCCTCCCATATATGCCATCACCTTAGCCATCTTCAGTAATTTTTGCGTTAAATAAAGTTTTCATCTTGGGTGAGCTACAATGTTATATTTCTTACACCAACTCGAAGCTTGTCTGTTCCGTAGGAACTAAGCCGACAATCATTGTAGCTTTATGGCTTGATCGCAATCATCATGTTAGTTTGCCGGACTACCATCTCCCAAATGTAGCTGCTTGAACGGCATCGCTCATCTATGATTGTCTAACCACTAATCCACCATCGGTTGAGTGTGATCAACCATCGCCAACCTCCGAAGACCTTATGGTTGTTTGCAATTTCCCAACCATCAACATCCAATTAGGATCGCTTGATCACCATATTGGTAAATTAATTCTTCTAGTGTAGAAAGTTGTTCATCTGCTATCGTTGCACTTAACAATGCTTTGAAAACCTCAACACAAATTTTTCTAGGTTAGATGTTTTGTAGCTGCGCTAGTTTCATAGCTCCATCTAGGATCAATGGCATTAACTGCATCACCATGACAACGTACTTCTTTAAGAATATTTATCTAGGTAATGAATCTAGAAGCTTCTTTCTATATGCAACAGCATATCTATGTGTGGGATGTTTGCACTAATATTCAAGGGATGTTTCATTCTTAAGCAGCTCAATATTATTATCTTTGTACCGTCAATTCAGTATCACCAATATTTATTGGTACAAATGTGTGCTTCACTGAATAAGATAACAAGAAAGCTACTATAGATTTTTTTTCATCTTGTGCCATATGGTGATCCTGCTCTTCCCTTCCCACTATTGCAGATGCTTCAAATTGTCCCACTGTAATAACTTAAAAAAAAAAATAAATAAATAACAATAATGAGAATAAAACTTATAATTAAACGGGGTCTGGTTTCCACAGGATCAAAGTGGCAATTGTTCGAACGGAAACTTGTTACTCTCGTTCGAATCGAAGATGAGATTGAATAGAGGAGAGAGCAAAAAGATAGAAGAAGAAGTGCATGAATGACTAATTTGCTAGTTCAAGCTACGTGGTCGGATGCCAAACTTGGAGACGATGCTGAGAGAGCTTTGCCTTGCGCAGAGGGAGAAGCCGCAGGTGTACCTGCGCTATATAAGCTCGTCCTCAATGCGCCTTGGCCTAACGAGAAAGTGTCTCACGAGAAGGAGGAATCAGAGGTGTCTTGCGTGGGGGTAGCATTGTACGACCTTGTTCAAGGGACACATATTCGAGTCATGTGTGAAGGATAAGAGCAAGGAGGAAGGCTCTGTGTGCTCCTTTGTTTGCAGGAGTCTTGAACAACAGACTCTAATTGAGCATTCGAGGGTTAGCATAGTAAGTCGAGTTTTCAATTTTACTTATATAAATTATTTTATGAAATTAATTAAATGTTATTAAGTTTTATTAAATTTAAGTAGCTAATGCTAGTGATATTAATTGGATAAACAACTGTGAAAGATCGAGATTGGTGTTTTTGAAATAAAAAAAGTGATTAATTGAAGGTTAGATTTTTCTTTTTGACATATTAAAGGAAAATTAAACTTACATAACACTTAATTGTTATCAATAATGTTAACCAGGTAGTATAGCTAGAAAAACATTTCAAGTTAGAGGAAGGAAAGTTTCTATAGTACAGGTTGATGTTTTTTTTGAAAATTTATTTATAACCAATTAAATTATGAGTTTTAAGTATTAAAATAGTTTTTATTGTTAATTAAAGTTAACAATCATAGGCAGAATACTATTTGAATTTGGTAGTGGATCACCTTGAAGGACAAGGTATAAAGATTAATGAAATTTAAGTTTGATTTATTTAATTTAGATTTACTGTTATCCAAATATTTATATTAGATTATAGTAACTTATAACAATTATTAAGACCGAAAAACATTTGATCCTAAAATATTTGAAAGTTAGGAGTGAGTCGGATAAACAAGTAGGATTGAGTTGAGTAATTATGTTTTTTTATTAAAGTAATAGTTTTAACTTTTGATTGTATTCTTTTTTTTAATTTTTCATATTTATATTCTATTTTATTGGGACTTGTTTTACTAGTGATGTCTTTATATTGTTAGGTATGAAGTGTGTATGTTAAAGTCATACATAAACAGTTGCATAATAATTTACACATGAAATTATTAGATTATTACATCTCCTTGTTTTCTAAATTAGATGTGTATTTATTTACGAGTACATGAATGAAATGTATCACATAAGAAAATAATGTATCTTATCAAGTATGAAAATATTGTGTACATGAGTGTGCGTATGTGCATGTTGAGAGAAGTTCACCCCTTTTTGGTACTGATTGGAGACATCAATGTATCCGTGCCTATAGATATTTTTCTATCCAATCAAACAGTTATGAAACAGATCATTAATTGCTGTGCCAATGGAGTATTGGTTAGGGGTGTCTTAGACAACTGTGAACTTAGATCAGTAATCATTGTATTTAGACTATGAACCACTGTGTTGACAAGATGATATCAACTAGGGATCGTTTGATTTTGTTTTGACGGTGCTTTTAAAATGGATTTAAAAGTTAAGAGTCTGAAGTATATTAAAGCTTAAGATATTACATCTTAAAAAATAAAGTAAGAGATAATGCATGTAGAAAATCTAGATTTCTTTCATGGGCAAACAATATGAATATATACTTTAAATTATTATATGATTTTCTAAACTATATTAGCAGAGATCAACATACATATTGTTTTCTTTTTCTTAAGCTGTAGTTTAGAAATTTGTTTACTCCCTTGGATTATCTTGAATAACTTATTATGTTATAATACTTTTTTAGGTTTATTTTGTTGAATAAAAGATAAATACTAGAGGAGATAATGTATACAGAAGATAATGTATACTATTATTTGGTTAATTGAATTACTTTCTTGAGTGGATTCTTTAATTTATTTGGATTATAAATTGTTAGTGATAGAAAAGGAATAATAAAAGAAATTTATTTCACCATTCGATCATCTATTTCCCTTTTAATTAATTTCAAGCATTTGGTCGGGTCATGACAAAAATGTTTCAGAGCCAATGTTTAGAGTAAATAATATGAACTTAATGAAAGAACCATTATGATGATAGAATTAAGTTATAATTAATATAAATTAAAATTTTAGCTGAGTCTAATTAAATTATTTTATTTTTTTCTTGTAGTTATGGATAATTATGAGGAAAAGTCATAAAAAATAATGTAAGAGATGATATGCCGCAGAAGATCAAAGTTAGAGCTATTGCCTTTTCTGATATGATGAATGTTATGACTCAACGAATTAGGAATTCTCAGTGTCAAACTAATAGCAATGGAGGAGTATTGAGGGAGAAGTACTTGAAGTTCTTTCAGGATATAAGACCACCGCTATTTTCAATAGCAAGAGGGTAAGTGGGAGTTGATAATTGGCTGATGAGAGTATAGAAAATTATAGACGTATGACATGTCCACCAAAGAGGACAATTACCCTTGCTAGATTTGCCTTTGTGGGGGAAGCTAAAAGGGCAAGGCCAATTACAAGAGAAATTTTGTGGTCAACCTAGCCACTTGGTATGGTAGGACGAGTTTGTGAGAACTGTTAGACATTGTTTTATACCAGAGACAGATACCTGATAAATTTATTGTGTTAGTTATCATATTTAGAATGTGGTGGTGTTATTTTAGTTATGTTATTATTGTCATATTTTTATTTTTGTTTAGTAAGATTATATTATCCCAAATGTTTGACTTGTATCTATTTTTGATATCTCGTACACGATTTGACTTTCATAATAATTTTTGGGAAGCTAATGTTTCATTTGTATTATAAGATATTCATAAATATTAAGGATAATTTTTTAATGGGGGAGATTGTAATAATTGAAAAAAAAACAAAATGATGATAAAAACAATAACTGAGGGGGCAGAGGTCGTTTCCATAGGATCTAAAACAGTAATTGTTCAAATGGAAACTAGTTACTCCCAGTCAAACTAGAGAAGGGAGGATGTAGAGGTGAGAGCAGAGAGAAAGAAGAAAAAGAGAATATGAAGGTCTAACTTGCTGGTTGAAGCGACATGACTTGACACCAAGCTTGGAGACGATGCTGAGGGAGCCTCACTTGCCAGGAGGGAGAACCCGCAGGTGTGCCGATGCTAGAGATGAGGAGTTCCTGGGTGCGTCTAGGGCCAACATGAAGACATCTAGAAGAATATTTCAAATTGGAGGATGAAGAGCCTTCTATATTATAGGTAAATTTTTATTTGAAATCATTTTTATAACCAATTAAAGTATAAGTTGTTGTTATAGCTCAAACTCTCACTCATCAAGATATTGTCCGCTTTGCCCTAGTGGCCTCATAGTTTTGTTCTTATAGTGTAACCTCCCAAGAGATCACCCATCCTAGGAGTACTCCCATACAAGCACCCCTAATTTTTTATTTTCTATTGAAAAGCCACGATTTCACCAAAATGCGCCTTGATGTTTAAGAGTATAGCTTAAATCTAATTAAGAGGTTTTGCAATCTCTCCCATATAAGTAACTGACATCCTTTTTAGTTTTTTAATCATTCACCATATAGATAGGATTCTAGATGTGACCCCTACAAATTCAAGAGGTGGCTCCCACCATGTAGCATTTCTTCCCATCTTGCATTCAAGGTGACTCTCATGATGTAGCACTTTATTTTGTATGTAGCATTTTGTCTCATCTTGGGTTCAAGAGGTGGGACTCATGACGTAACAGTTTATTTTGTATGTCACATAGGTCCCATTTTTTGGCTAGTGTAATCCTATGATACCATTTGTAATAGCTTGAACTCTCACCCATCAAGGTATTGTTTGCTTTGACCAAATGTCCTCATGATTTTGCCCCGTTGGTGTAACTTTCCAGAAGGTCGCACATCATAGGAGTGCTGTGCCACTAACACGCTTAACCGCAGAGTTCTGATGGGTTATGGTGCATTGGTGTAATATTGTTGTATTAGCACCAAAAGGTGTGTCGATGGAATTTTATTAGAAGCTTCAAAGTTAAGCGTGCTCACATGGAGCACACATAAGATGGGTGATCTCTTAGGAAGTTATACCAATGGGACAAAATAGTGAGGCCACTAGGGCAAAAGCGGACTATATCTCGATGGGCGAGAGTTCGAGCTATTATAGTTATTAAGAACTAAAATAACTTAGAAATCAAAGGTAGAATAATATTTGAATTGATATTGGATCGACATGAAGGATAATGTATAAGATAAATAAAATTTTTGTTTGATTTATTTAATTTAGATTTAATGCTAATAAAATGTTAATGTTTGATTATATTAACTTATAACATCTATTAAGACCAAAGAACACTTGATCATAAAAGAATTGAAGATAGAGAGTCAATGAGATAAATAATTTAGATTGATGTGAGTAATTATGTTTTTACATTAAAGTATTGTTTCTTACTTCTAATTGTATTCTTTATTTTAATTTTTCACATTTATGCTCTATTTATTTAGACCAAACCTACCGGTGATGTTTTCATATTGCTAGGTAAAAAGTGTGCATCTTAACTGTCATGCATAAATAGTTACAAAATAGTTTACCTATGAATTTATTTTATTATTGCTTGCCTTTTAGATTCTAGTAACATGCATTTATTTATGATTAGATGAAAACAAAGCGTCACATAAAAAATAATGTATTTTATGAAGCATAAAATATTATATGCATGAATTTTTGTATGTGTATGCTAAGAGGAGTTCACCATCTTTATGACACTGAATGGGGACACCAATATACCCACGCGCTTATCACCTCAGACTATTGTGAAACTGATATCTTTAATTGTCGTGGTGATGAGAGAGTATCAACTAGGGGTGGGTAGGCACCTTACTTCCTTAAATCGTTGTGAAACATATTTCATTAATTGATGTGCCAATGAGAGAGTATCAATCAGGGTTGAGTAGACACCTTTTCACCCTGGAAATCTTATAATTTAGATCACAAACCACTATGCTGATAAGATAATATCAACCAGTGATATGTTAGGTTATGTTTTAACGGTGCTTCTAAAATGGACATGAAAGTTGATAGTATGAAATTTTCTAAAGCTTAAAAGATTACACCTTAGAAAGGTAACACAAACAAATAATGCATGTAGAAATTTCAAAATATTCTCATGAGCAAACATTTTGAATATATGCTATAAATTATTAAATGATTTTCTAAAATATATTATGAGAGACCAGTATATATATTTCATTCTTTTCCTCGAGTTACTATAGTTTAGAAATGTGATGATACTAGAGTTAACTCAAACAACAATAGGAAAACAAATTAATTACTGAAAAAATCAATACGCGGTTACAACTAACATACGAAAATGGGGAATAACAACAGACACGACACAATGTGTAACTAGAGTGGATCTACAGAGGTGGTGGTGGCTGTTAAGGACTTAGAAAGGTGGCAGCAAAGCGGTAAGTGGGCTAGACAGTGGAGAAATAGTGAGTGGGGGATGTTCAGGCAGCGACAGCCTACCTATAGGCCTGAGACAGCATAAAACAACTGATTAATGGTTTGGGGCAGCGACATCATTATTATATGGTCAAACAATGATAAAAAACCAAAGAGAGGGATTTTGGGCGGCAATAATGAGGCATGGTGGTCATACAGGAGGGAAATTAGTAAAAGGATGGATAAAGCGGTTGGAAAGGGCAAAATTGTAGGAAAACAACAAGGATAGTTGTTCTAGGGCGGCTGCAATACGGAAGGATGACATGGAGCGAGGGGGATTCTAATGGAAAAGAGGTGGATGGGTTGAAAGGTAGAACCTGTAGAAAAACAAACAAGGAGGACTGTTTCTGGGCACTAGCAAAAAAGTACAACGTCCGCTACAACGAAGTGAAGGATCTCGAGGATAGTCACCACCTCAGAATGAGATAGTGCCATAACACCACTCGCTCTTGGATATAACATTAAAAGCGAAAGCTAGAAACGTCGGTGACTTTGTTGATAGAAAAAACTTGAAAACTTACGAACCAACATACTTATAGACCTAGTGTAACTATGGAGTGGCCCCACTCCCCTGTGAGACAATTCCTAAGGCTATGTAGGCTGATTGGATCTCCTAAGATCTAGGTCGGTTTGGTTCAGGATGGGAGTCGCACGACAGTCGTCACATGCGGCTATTGCCGTGTCTTTGTCTCCTACGCACCGTGTTAGTCTCTCAGGGTCGGGGGAACTTTGACCTCATATGTTGAAGCTTATAGCTCAGAGTATAGTGTTAAATTACTTTGTATTTTTGAAAAAACCAATAGACAATTACAATTAACATGAAAACGAAAATTAATAACAGACGGCAAAAAACAACAGCCGATTAATGTTTTACGGCAACGACAACATTTTCAGATTGTCAGGCAATGATAAAAAAGCAAGGCAAGTGGGATTCGTGGTGTTGGTAGCGAGGCAGAATTGGCGAGTTGGTCGGACAGTAGAGAAAATAATAAAGGGACGGACAAAACATTTGGGAAGGGGAAAATTGCTGAAAAATAACAAGGACAACTGTTATGGGGTGGTTGCAATAGGAAAGGATGACATGGAGCGGCGGGGAGCGATGCGGGAAGGAGGTCGAAGGTTGGAAAGGCAAAAAAGCAAAAGAAACAGCGAAGGAGGACCTTCTCTGGGTTCCTGCTATAGGTACAGCTACGTGGCAGTGGAGGGAGGATACGGAGGAAGGGGAAAGTTGATGATAGCCACCACCTCGGAATGAGAAACTGTCAGATCTCTACTCACCCTTTGATACAACCCTATAAGAGAAAATCAGAGATGTCGACAATTGTCCTAACATAAAACATGCAAAAAAAACTGACATGAAATATACTTATAAACCTAGGGTAATTAAGGAGAGGCCCACTCTCATGGGCGTCAATTGCTAGGTTAGGAGGGGCAATCGAATCTCCCAGAGACGGGACCTATTCATTGCAGGATGAGTGTCGTGCGACTATTTTTGTGTGTAGTTTTTGCTATGCTTTTGACGCCCCACACCCCACGTCATGTGATTACTACACTAAGTTATCTTTCATAACTCATGTTGTTTTAATATTTTTCAAGTTTAAATTTTTTAGCATAAGAAAAATACTAGAGAAGATAATGTGTAAAGAAAGCGATGTTAGAAACATGAAAGATAAACTTTTATTTAGTCACTTATATTTTTTTATTTAGCAACTCTTTCAATTTAATTTGATTATAAACTCTTATTGTAGAAAATAAATAAGATAATGTGTACAGGAAGCAATGTTAGAAACATGAAAGATAAACTTTTATTTGGCTACTTAAATTACTTTATTTAGCGACTATTTTACCTTTAAGTGAAATAAATAATATAATATTTAATTTTAAGTAACATTTTTTTATTAGTTTTGATTATAAACTGTTAGTGTAGAAAATAAATAATAAAATATTTAATTTTACCGTCTGACCGTCTGTTCCGACTTTGATTAATTTTAAGCCCTAGACCAAGTCGTGATGCCCACAATAATGATGTGTTCTTCCTAAGTTTGATAAGTATCAAATTGACTTTTTTCTAAGGAACATTTTTGTATAACTGTAGCCTTTCAATAAATTTATTTGAATTTAGATGTTCATCAAAATTTGGCTTGTCCATCTTTAGCCATTGCATTTTCTCTGGTGATTAATAAAAAAGGTAGAGTCATATTAGATTTTGTTTTAGTGTATGATTTTCTTTTGCTAATACTTTATTCAAGAAAAATGATGAACATATTATTACTTATATGAATGGATCTAATAAAATACAAATTGATTATTTTCTTATGAGAAGAAGAGATCGTCGAGAATGTAAAGATTCTAAGGTCATTCCATGTGAGGATTTAAGTACTCAACATTGAGTATTAGTTCTGAATTTTAAGATAAGGAGTTGTAAAATAAAAAATGCTAGGAATCATTGTTATAGAATTAGATGAGGATGCCTGAAAGACACAAATAAAATTATTTTTATTAGTGAACTTCAGGATTTCAACATTTGTGATGTTTATGAAGAAGCAAACTCTATGTAGGATAAAGTAAAAAAAAAAACACTATTAAATAAGTGACAAGAGATGTACTTGGAGAATCAAAAAGAAAATTTTTTATTAATAAAAATAGTTGGTGATGGAATAATAATGTGCAAGAAAAGAATAAAATATAAGAAGTTATGTTATAAAAATTGTTTTAAATGTAAAAACTTAAAGAACTGAGAAAAATATAAAATGATCCGTAGGGAGTTTAGGAGAACAATCTGTGATGTTAAAAATTTTGTTTTTAGCGATCTTTATAATAGATTAGATTTTGAAGAGGGTTAAAAATATATGTATAAAATAGCAAAATAAAGGGTAAAGAGAAGTAAATATTTAGCTCAAGTTAAGTGTATTAAAGATGAAATTAAAATAGTGTTTTTCTTATAAAAAGATATTCAACATAGGTGAGTGAGTTATTTTGATAAACTTTTCAATTAAATTTTTGAAAATACGTTTGACTTTAGTGATCTTAATATCATTATTAATAATAAAATATTTCATTTTTACCGTCGCATTAGTAAAAAAGTAGTTGAGAAATCTTTAAAGAAAACTAAGGGAAAGTCTGTAGAAATTGATGATATCCCAATTGAATTTTGGAAATATTTGGGAGATTTGAGAGTTTCTTGGCTTACTAAGCTCTTTAATATTATTTTAAAAACTAAAAAGATTCCTGAGGAGTGGAGGAATAGTATTTTGATCTCCATTTTTAAGAATAAAGGGGATGAACAAGAGTTTGCAAAGTATAGAGGAATTAAGTTAATGCGTCGTACTTTAAAATTATGAGAGAGTGTAATTGAACATAGGTTAACACGTAGTTAAAAGAATTCTCATAATTAATTTGAATTTATGTTAGATATATCTACTATGGAAGTTATATATTTATCGAGAGGTTTGATGGAGAAGTACAGAGAGAATAAGGAGAATCTACATATGATTTTTATTAATTTAGAAAAAGCTTATGATAAGGTTTCAAGAAATATCTTTTATAGGGTTCTAAAGAAGAAAAGGTGTTGATATGGCCTAGATTTAGGTCATTAAAAATATGTATACTAGAGTAGTTACTTTTGTTCGAACAGAAGGAGGATTGATCAAATATTTTCCTATTTTAGTTGGATTACATCAGGGATCGGCTTTAAGCCCATATCTTTTTGCTTTATTTATGGATGCTCTTTCTAGACATTTACATAAGGACCTTGGTTTATGCTTTTCACTGATGATATCTTTCTTGTGGATAAGATGAGAGATAATCTCAGGAAAAAAACTTAAATTATGGAGTTCTACATTGAAGACCGAAGCCCTTCATTTGAGTAGAACTAAACCGAATACATTGAATGTAATTTTAGTATTAGTAGTTCTAGTGACGGAGTTGTAACTATGGATGATCAAATTATTAAAGGGTGTGAACGCTTTAAATATGTTTGGTCTATTGTTCAAAGTGATGATGATATAAATATGGTTGTTTTTACTAGAATTCAAGTTGTTTGGTTGAACTGGAGGAATGCTTCGGGCCTATTGTGTGATAGAAGTACCTCTTAGATTGAAAAGAAAATTTTTTAAGGTGGTGGTGAGACTTGCAATGCTCTATAGCGTTGAATGTTGGCCTTTAAGAGATAAGCATAAAACTAAGTTACGTGTTGTCGAGATGAGAATGCTCTGGTTGATCAGTGGTTTTACACTTAGAGAATATGCAAAATGATTATATCCGCGATAGGTTCGGTGTAGCTCCAGTGGCGGAAAAAATTAGAGAGAGTCGTCTTAGATGGTTTAGATTCGACTTATGTTAAGAAAGACAGAAGTGGACCTTGAAAGGCTTGGGCTTATTGTATAAAAATGGATCTCAATTTATTAGAATTAAATAGAAATATGACACTCAATAGGACGCAATGGAGAAAAAGGATTCATGTAGCCAACTCCACTTGGTGGGATAAAGGCTTGCTGCTGTTGTTGTTTTATCTCCTCATGCGCATTGGTTCTTTATCCTTAGAAACTTTTGGTATCATGGGTTGACTTAGTCCTCTCAATCCGATGAGTTACTATTATGGTTATGGGTGACTTCTCTGGATTGTCTTTTCTCAAAAGCGATGAGCCTTTTTTGTAGTTGAAGGATCTGTTTTTGGTTGTCTTCCATTGTGAGCTCTTGGACATCTCTTTGAATGTTTCATCTCCTTGACATGGTGTGACTTTTATCCCAATTAGGATTTTGGCTGACAAAAAAGTGGTGGGTTGGGGATAGTATTAGAGTTAGCTTGTGGTTATGGATAATTTTTGGTGAAGAGATCATATTACTTTTATGTGAATTTTACGTTTAAGACCAGGGAAAAGAAAATTATATCCATAGAATATACGGTTTGCTGCCCTTTGATATCAAGTGCAGCAAATTGGTGGGAAAATCTTGCTACAAAAATTTTACAGGGCAAAAATACCATTGGTTCAATCCTGCATGCACAGGAGTTTGTGAGATCCTGATCCTTCATTATGATGGCCATGCCATCTTTAAGAAATATAATTTGTTATGTTCCTTTATGATCATTCAGTACAGAAATCATTTGGGAATTCCATTATATGTTAGGGCATTTTTCTTTTAAAATTTTTTAATGTACGTTTTTTTTTTCTTTTTATAAATAGTAAAATTGAAGAATTTCAGTGTGGGATTTGTAGAATTATAAAATACGATGATATTTCCTTTTCTAAAAATGATTCCAGATCCTATACTAATTTTATTTTTGTTCATTCCAATATTTTGGAATCTTAAAAATCCCCAATATATTTGGTGCTATAGAACTTATTATCTTTATTATGATTGCACTCGAGTGACACAGGTATATCTTAACTTTTTTTTATTTACTTTTGTTACTATGATAAAAAATCAATTTAATGTTAACATCGAAATATTCTACAAAGATTATATTTGTTATTATTTTAATCAGACTTCTTTTTTCAATGAAGAAGGTTTAATCCATTATTCATTTTATCCTGAGACCCCCAACAAAATGGTCTGGCAAAAAAGGAAACATTGAAACCTTCTAGAAGTCATTAGGTCTCGTTTTTCTTTCCAAAATTAAATTCCAAAAAGATAATGGTGGGAAGCAATTCTAACTGCCACCTACCTATGGATTCATATATTTTAAAAAAAATAAAGAAAAAGCCCATTGATCACTTACTTGACGTCAATCAGCATTTTATAAATAGGTAAAGTCAGATGATAACTTGAGGCAATTTTTTATGTTTTTTATTTTTACTATCTATTTCCTTTTTTTAGGTAAACTTGTATGTAAATACTCCTTGAAAAAATGAGCAGTACAATCTTTCCTAGCCATTTCATTTTTAAAGTTGATTATGTGCAGTGTTTCCATAACATCGTCTTATGTAGAGCTTATGTAGATATTTGAATTTTTCATTTTATCATTGGGGACACCCTAACTGATTGCTTTGGCAAGTGGAGGCATCACCTGTAATGCTTCCTTGGCTAGTGATTCATGTTAAAGTTTACTCGATGGCAGTTTTTCAGTGCGTCTACTCTGATGCCACAACCAGCCACCTCTATATAGCTCCTTATGCACATAACTATATTCACTCAGGTTGCTTTACTTATTTTTCTTCGTGTCAGACAAGTGATTTGAATTATTAAAGCAATTGAATAGCAGTTATTTGAGAAATTGGAGTCAAATCTTTAAAGTGTCTGTTGTTCCTTCCTTCTCATGTCACAATTTTATTATTATTATTATTCTATATCTCAGGTAATTTTATTTAATTTTGTTTTGTGAGGTCTTTGTTCTTTTCTTTTTTGGGCATTGCTTTATATTTCTTTTCTTCTAATGATGCTGTAGATACAAGAAGCTGTTGCGTACCGTGGATCTCACAAAGGACTTCTTTTTCAGCTACTCATACCATGTGATGCAAAGTATTCAGAAGAATTTATGTGATGCTAAGGCAGGATACCTTTTGTATGAAACTATGTTTGTCTGGAATGAATTCCTGACAAAAGGAATTCACAATCATCTAAAAAACTCTGCTTGGACAGTTGCTTTAGTTTATGGTTTTTTCACTCAGGTAAGATTCTAAAAGGTTGATACTGGACTAATTTTATTTTAATTTTTTTTAACTAGTGAAAGTTGATTTCTTCTTGATAGTTCTTAATTTGGAGAGCATAAAGTGCATTTCTAATTTTGATTGTACAATTTGAAACATGGTTGCTACCAGCTGGAGAATATATGTGCAAACCTGCTTGTTTTGCACAATATCAAAGCAAGATACTCTTCATATTATTGTTTCTGCGACAATACTAATCTGTTTGAATTTGTCCAATTTTATTTTAGTAAAGTTCATGAAGTTCTGTTCTTTTTTTTTTTTTTTTTTAAATTTGAGTTGCTTTTGAAATCATGGTTTGTTGTGGAAACATTGTCTTAAGTTGTCGATGTGGTGGCAGATTCACTGTTGATGCTTATGTTATAATCGGCTTGACATTATACCGAGAGTCAGTGATATGCCATTGCCAACCATTTAGCATATCTGTCTAATGTTCTGATAAGATGAATTTGTTGATCCCAGGCTAAGATATCAATATCTGGAAAAGATTTTTGGTTGACACTCATTGCCAGGCGATCCCGCCATTATGCTGGAACGAGGTTCTTATCAATCATTTATCTTCCACATCCATTGTAGATTTGAAATGATAGATATCACATTGTTGACATTAGGCTGGACAGTTGGCTAGTATTTGTCATGCAAGAATAATGTACATTCTCTCTTTAACTTTTATTTTAAAAAAATATAATTTTTTAATGGAACAGATACCTAAAGCGTGGTGTTAATGATGAGGGTAGTGTTGCGAATGATGTAGAGACAGAGCAGATTGTGTTTGCAGATGTTCCTGGAGAAAATCCTACGCAAATAAGTTCTATAGTACAAAATAGGGGTTCCATACCCCTCTTTTGGTCCCAGGAGACATCAAAGTTGAACATGAAGCCTGACATTGTTTGTGAGTTTTTGACGTTTTTATTTGCATGTTGAAGTACAAATTGAAAAAAAGGTATGACCTTTTATTTTCTTTTCTTCAGTGCGGAAAAAGGACAAAGATTATGAAGCTACCCGGCTTCATTTTGAGAATCTTGTGAATAGATACGGAAACCCAATTATTATCTTAAACTTAATTAAGGTATACGACTTTGTCTGTGATCCTTTTATTTTTGTTTGTGTAATATGTTATATCGACAATTGTGCATATAAATTGCTGGTTTTCATTTGACTTTATTTTATGTGACCTGTCGGTTTTAATCTTACTTTTGGTAATCTAAATAGACGCTCGAGAAGAAGCCAAGAGAATCTATCCTTAGAGCAGAATTCGTAAATGCAATTGATTTCTTAAATAAAGATCTCTCAGAAGAAAGTCGTCTGAGATTTTTGCATTGGGACCTTCACAAACATATGCGGAGGTATTTAGCTGCTACTGACCATTTTATTAGGCATGGCTTGAAAATTCTATAATCATGTCAAGATGATTTGGAATGATAACACACATTCTAAGTTGGAAATAAAAAAATAATGTTCAGGAAGGCAACAAATGTGCTCTTACTGCTGGGTAAAGTGGCGACTTATGCCTTATATTTAACTGGTTTCTTCTATTTCCAAGTGATGCCCAGTCTTGACAATGGTGGCATGTTGCCTAATGCAATGTAAGTAGTATATCTGATCTGCACTCCAGGATTAAATTGCTTCTTTAGTTTAAGTTTCAGTCTCATCCGGCAGATGAATTTTAGTGGACCTGAAAAGAATTATGAACATTTTTTTCTCCACTTTTGTTAGCAAAAATGAGGATTTGACAAGTTTGACAAAGTGTCCTCTTCTACGTTTTGTTTCTATGTTCCACATTAAACTTAAGATTACTTTATAATATTTGATACAAACTGTGGTACATCAACATCTTCTGAACTTTTTTGGTGTATTTATTTCCACGTGTTGGTGACATCTCATTGAAATTGGTCCATTGACAAATGTTGAGAAAAGTTGATGTGTGAGAGAAGCTACAGATTTTGAAATATATAGTTGCTTGAAGTAATTCTTTTTAACATTGAATTTATTAAATGCCATTTTATTAGTCATCGTTGGTCTGTTGTTTAGACAGAAAATTGTGCCGCTGCTTCATTGTAGTTAAATGCACCTTCTAATTTATCACGAAATGTGCTCGTATCTTCCTTACTCATCTCTTAACAAAAGGAAAGAATCATCACTTCTCACATTTGTATGAGGCTATTTTTAAATCTCCATGAGTCTAACCTTAGTCAACATTTTGTTTGTGCATGCCTAGTTGAGTCCGAGCACTAGTCCAAGATCTGGTTACCTGAGATATTATTTAGGCCTGGTTGGGTCATTAGCATTATGCGCTACAACAATAACAACAACAAGCCTTTACCCCACCAAGTGGGAACAACTAAACGAATCCTTTTCCTCCTTTGCATCCTTTTGAGTGTCATAGTTTCATTTAATTTTTTTAGATCAAGATTACTTTTTATACAATAAGTCCAAGTCTTTTTAGGTCTACTTGTGCCTTTCTTAATACAAGTAAAATCTAATAATCTACTCTCCTAATAGGATTATCACATGGTCGAAGTTTAATGTGACCAAACTATCTCAGACAACTCTCTCTAATCTTGTCCGCCACTTGAGCTACACCAACACTAGCACAAATATATTCATTTCACACTGTCTCTTAGTGTCAGGCCACTCATCCACCTAAGCATTTTCATCTCAGCAACACCTAACTTTGTTTCATGCTTCTCTTTTAAAGGCTAACATTTTGTACCATAGAGCATTATAGGTCTTACCACCATCTTATAAAATTTTCCTTTCTATCTAAGCAATACTTTTCTATCACACAATAGGCCTGATGCATTCCTCCACTTTAACCAACCAATTTGAATTCTACTAATAACATCCCCATCTATACCACCATCACTTTGAACAATAGACCTGAGATATCCAAAACGATCACACCATTTAAGGATTTGATCACCCGTGGTTACAATTTTGTCGCTAGAGCTAATACTACTAAAATTACATTTCATGTATTCTGTTTTAGATCCACTCAACCGAAGGCCTTTAAACTCCAATGTAGACCTCTATAATTCAAAGTTTTTCCTTAACTCTTTCTGTAGTCTTATCCACAAGAAGGATATCATTAGCGAAAATCATACACCAATCATCCTCCTGTAAATGTCTAGTATGAGCATCCATATCTTGAGCAATAAGATATGAGCTTAATGCTGATCCCTGATGTAATCCAACTGAAATAGGAAAATAGTTGGTCAATCCTCATTTTGTTAGAACACAAATAATAGCTTTAGAATACATATCTCTAATGGCTTCAATATAAGTCACATCAACACCTTTCTTCTCTAGAACTTGCTGAAGAACTTCTCTTGGAACCTTATCGTAAGCTTTTTCTAAGTCGATAAAAATCAAATGTCGATCCTCGATCCTCGTTATTCTCTATGTAATTCTTCATCAAACCTCTCAATAGTTGTATAGCAGAATCCGAACTGCTCGGCATAAACCCGAACCAGTTATGAGAATTTTTTGTATCACGTCTTAACCTGTGTTTAAATATTCTCTCCCATAATTTTAAAATATGACACACCAACTTAATTCCTCTATAACTTGCACTCTTGTGCATCTCATTTATTTTTAAAAATGAAGTCCAAAATACTCTTCCTTCACTCATTAAACATCTTTTTAGTTTTTAAAATAATATTAAAGAGTTTAGTAAGCCATGAAAACTCCCAAATCTCCTAAATATCTTTCATATTTCAGTGGAGATATCATTAGATCCTACTGATTCTCCACTATTGGTTTTCATTAAAGCCTCCTTAACCTTTTTTATTACTAATACGACGATGGAAATAAAAATTTTCATTATTAGTAATGATATTAATCACTAAAGTCGATCCTAGTTTTAGAAACTTCTTTGAAAAATTTATCAAAACAGCTCATACGTCTATATTGAATATCTCTCTCAAAAATGTGTTTTTTGATTTACATCTTTAATATACTTTACTTGAATTAAATCTTTATTTTTCTTCTCTCTTTATTTGACTTGTTTATACATACATTTTTCACCATCTTTAGTATCTAATTTATTATAAGACCACGAAAGACAGAATTTTTAGCGTCACACATTATTCTTACTCTTTACGGGTCATTTTATATTTTTTCTAATTTTTTTAATTTTTGTATTTAAATCAATTTTTATAGCACAATTTGTTATCTTTTATCTTTTATTGGACATTATTATTCCACTACCAATTATTTTTATTTATAAACATGTTTCTTTTTTATTTTTCAAGTACATCTTTTGTCACTTGTTTAATAGTGCTTATTACTTTATGCCACATAGATTTCGTTTTTTTAAGAACATCCCAAATCTTGAAATCTTGGAGTTTACTCATAAAAATACTTTTGTTTATATCTTTTAGATGCTTCCATCTAATTATATGATAATGGTTTCTTGTATTTTTTATCTTAAACCATTCAACTTAAATTCCAGAATTAATAATCGAGGTTGAGCACTTATATTTTAACTTGGAATTATCTTGCAATTTTAACACTTCCGATGTTTTCTTTTTCTCATTAAAAATAAATAATATATGTTTTATTAGATCCATTTTTTTAAGTCATACTATGTTCATTTCTTTTTTTTAATAAAATATTAGTAATAGCAAAAATCATATGTCAAAACAAAATCAATATGATTCTACCTTCTTGATTAATTACACAGAAATCGTAACCACCATGAATTTTTTAAAATATTCCATCACTCTATCAAAATGCCCTTAAATCTTCTCTAATTAAAAAAATTTTCTTCAATAGGTATCATTTCTATTAATTTTTCTAGGTCATCTCAGGATTTTACTTTTGAACTTATGCTTAAACTTGTTTGAGGAACATAAACACTTATAACATTAAAAATCTTAGTATCAACAAAATTTATAGGGCTATAATTCTATCTCCAATTCATTAATTTTTATAATATTATCTTTCAAACTCTTATTAATAATTACACCTACACTATTTGTAGTGCAACTCCTCCTTGAATATCAAAGTTTAAACAAATACTATCAGTCTTCTTAGCCTTTTTCTCGAGCTCATTTAGTTTCTTGAATACATAAAATATTTATCTTTATATGAACCATAATTTCAACTAATTCTATTAATTTATCCTTAGAGTGCCTATATTATATATTTCTATACTAATATTAGTTTTATGAAGTAACTACTTTACTCTCATCTGTCCACAATGTGAGAACTCTTGCTTATTTAACACCACACCCTATCACCGGTGTAGCGGCCCTTACAGACTTTTCACTGTATTTAGACCATACAATGCATCACTTTCAGAAAATTCCCTAGCATTTACAAAACGATTTGAATGATTCATGTCATGATTTTCGATAAATGTCATGTTGGTTGTCAACTACCTAATATAACATTTCTTTTTTTTTTTGCATCCGGGGCTCGGGACCTAACAATGACATTGTTATTAGAATTATGTGCGGCATGCAATTAATTCTGATTTGGAATCAACAACATATTTAGAAAGAATATAGCCTTATGGGTGAAGTCGGTCTAATAAGGGGAATTGAATGAAGGTGGAGTGGGATAGAGAGTGCACTGTTGTGTAAGGCTTTATATTGTCTTTTCACAACCTGAGGAAGAGGCATAGGGTCCTACAAGCATACTGTATCTGCTTTGCTACTTTCAGATGTTGTTGACTATCGTATGCCAACCAGAATCATCCCCAACTTTTCCTCTACTTGGATGCATTTGCTTCTATAGATTGCTTTGCAGGTCGCCCATCTCATATTTTTTACAACATTTCATTTAAAAAGTAGCATACCCGGTGAAATGTTGTACATCACTTAGTCTTTATCATTTTTACATGTTTGCCTTCAGTAGGTTTTCGGATGGAAAAAATAATTATTCCTCAATTTCATAGGGAACGATTACAAGATAAATAGAGTGAGAAGATTCTCACATTTGGAAAACTATAAATAATGCTACAACTCCCTATGCTAAAAAAATGAAATAAGAATTATAACATACCAATTATACTACATTCTAAAGAATATACTAAAATTGGAGATACTAAAATTAAAATCTTCCTAAAAATTCTAACACCCCCCTCAAGTTGGAGTATCGATATCTACATGCTCAACTTTCTTACAAGTTCAAAATTATGTCTGAACAGTTCTTTGGTGAAGATATCTGCTCTTTGTTGACTAGAAGGAATAAACAACATGCAAATATTTGCCAATCTCCATATATTTTATGCGATCATATTGCGATGTATTTTCTGCAATGCTTACAGTTGCTTTATATTACAGTATAATCATGGGCATATTTATCGAGATTTGCAGTTCTTCAATAATTTTTTTCAACCATGACATCTCACATCTTCTATTAGTCATAGCCTTATGTTCTGCCTCAACACTACTCCACACAACCACATTCGATTTCTTACTTCACAATGTAACCATGTTTCCCCAAACATAGGTACAATATTCAGAAGTTGATCGTCTGTCAATAACTGAACCTGCTCCATTTGCATCAATGTGTTACTCTATGCCATTTTTTGTGGTCTTCACAATGCAAACCCTTATTTGATGTACCTTTTAGATATATGAGAATTTCATTGATTGATTCAAGGTGTTTCTCATAGGGACATTGCACAAATTGATTTACCAAATTCATAACAAAGACGAATTTGGCCATGTATGTGAAAAATATATCAACTTACCCACTAATTTTTGTCATTGGATCAATTAGAGTGTCTACAGGTCTACACCCACAGTTCCAGTTTTTTTTATAAGATCAAGAACGTACTTTGGGAAACAACGATCACTATTTTATCTTGTAATCTCCATGCAAAGTAAATACCTTAGAAATTCTAAGTCTTTGGTTTCAAAAACAAATGATATAGAAGACTTAAAACGTTTCAACTCATATGCATCATTTACGATGATAATAATATCATTCATTTACACAATCAGTATGGTTATCTTCCCATCTTTTGAATGTATGAAATAACATTGTATGATCTTCTTGCCTTTGAGTATATCTCTAACCTTTAATAAATAGTGTAAATTCTAAAAATATGTTTTGGTGACCGCTTCAACTCGCTTAAGGACTTTTTTAGTTTACACATTTTGTGTCGAACTTTTCACTAAATGTGCATCCATATATACTTCCTCCTCCATGTTTCTATTGAGGAAGTCATTCTTTATATCCAATTATTGTAGGTGTTAGTCAAGATTAGTTGCAAGTGTCGGAACTCTTAAGAGTTAAGTTTTACTAATTGCTTGAATGTGTCTAAGTAAACAATGTCATTGGTCTGAGCGACTTCTTTGTCAATCGTTCTAGCCTTGTATCGTTGTAGAGAGCCATCAAAATTACTTGATTGTAAACACTCATTTGCACAAGCACCCGCATAATTTTACCACTGAGCTGCAAAATAGGAAGAGGGGTGTTTTCTGGTGCAGGGACAAGAAGTGTGGACTGCTGGGGCAATAGGATAGGTTGCAGTCCAAGCGGCAACTAGTCAGAATGATAGTTGGACAACGAAAACGCTACAAATGTGTTGTTTTTCGGATGACGACTGCAAGTCTGAATGACTGGGAGTGATTCGTAAATGTTGTTGTG